>JASKGM010057951.1:0-11441 GCA_034509205.1 Ceratonia siliqua | reverse complement strand
TATATATATAATTTATTATTATTCTAATAATATTAGTTATATTTTATTAAATTTTACTAAATAAATTTTTAAATATTTTGAGTTTTATAATATTTATAATAAGTAAAAAAATGAATATGCATGACATATGGTCAAAACATACTTTTTATTTTTAAAAAATTATTTCATGTTCATGTGAACTTAAGAATACCACACCCATCTTAATAATGTTTTGGTAGAAAAGTTGATAAAAAAATCATTTATGTGAATCTTAGTTTTCTAATAATATATTTTTTTAAATATAACGTACCAAACATAAAAATATCGGTTTTCATAAACTAAAAAAATTTCCTACCAAATGACATCTTAATGTTATTATAAGAAATAACTTATCATGTAATTATTATATTATTTTTATTTACTGCTGGAATTTATTTTAAATTTTTTTTACACAAATAAGTAAAATTATTTCCTAAATAATAATTAAGGATTTTTTAATTTTTTTTACACTCTTAACACCGCTTTAAATTTAAAACTATTTTTAAAAAATTGAGGATGACAATTATATTTATATTCCAAGGGTATTTTTATATATTTATTCACTTGAATCTAAGAATATTTTTGAACAATTTTTATAAATGTTGATTCAAATATTTATGTGTACTCATAATTAATTATGCAAAAAGTGATAACAAAGTTATTGTGTTAGTTATTTTATTTACATGGTATATACATGCTCATTTTATATTAAATCTTATTTGAATTTTATCTTATTTATATATAGATTTTTGTAATATTGATCTCAGACGTGTGAAAAGGACAAAACTTTGAATCTTATGAATATAGTTTTTGTTGTTGAGTTGGGGTGATTATTATTCACTATTTATATTGCTATGTTTTTAAGGTAAATAACCAATTCATATTACATGTTTTAATTATAAGGTGATTAATATTAAATATACTATTTAAAAACATTATTCAAGGAGGCTATTTAATTTTTTTTATGTAATTAGGGGAGAAAAAGGCTAACTACACACAAATTGATATTGAGATACTAGTGGTTTGATATATATGATTGTACATATGATTTTATTATTTTTATTTTAATTATGTTTAAATAAATTAATAATTTTAAATAAAAATGTTAATTATCACTTAATAATAAATAAATAAATTTTTAATTGTTCATATTATATATATATAATATAAAATATTTTTTAAAATTAATAAAAAGAGATAGAAAAAACTCGAAAGCAACCATGTTTATTTTTAAATATTTTTTAAAGTTACTAAATAACAAATCACTATTTTTTTAAACTAAAATTATATATAAAAGACTTTAAAAATTAAAATTATATATAATGATATAGATTAGTTCCCATCAAATCCTCAAAAAGCAACCATGTTTATTTTTAAGTTTTAAATAATTTATAATTATGTATAGTTTCTCTCATTCAAAATTTTTAAAATTTAAAATTTATATAAATAGATTTGGAAGTTTTATTTAAAAAAATAATTTCAATTAAAAAATTGGACGAAGACGGTATAAAGTATAAACCTTCCATTATTACCATTTGGCATTTACAAAGAGTAAATGGTAAGAGTAAGGGTGTGACTTACATCGCTCATCGTGAGAACTGAGAAGTGAAGTAGGCAATTCTGTGTCTCCTGCTTCACCGCCTTCTGGAAGCTGCTGCTGACGTGCGGTCACTCACGTGGGGGGATCCTTTAACGAATTCTGAAAGAAGCTGAGGGACACTCCATCTCCATGCAAATTGCAATGGATCTCCCACTCCCACCACGTGCTTTGCGGGCGAGTACCCATCACCCCCAACTCATTAGTATGGATCTGGTTATGTCCATCTTAACTATCGAGATCACAATTTAAAATATAAAATATTTTTAAATATATATATAAAAATACGTGTAAAATCATAATTATTTACTAAATTCATGCTAATCAGAGCACCAAAAGGAGTACATTAATGCTCTTGTAAAATTAAGCACAATAATTTAAGTAACTCGTCTTATTTAATTTTAATTTTTTAATTCAACTATAAAAAATTATAAAATGATTAAATATAATTTCTCTCTCTTTAATATTAAAATTTTAATTTGGTTATTTTATTTTTTAATGAGTAAAATATATAATTTAGTCATTGAAGATATATGTTCTCTCTTCAATTAGTCATTGAAAGGTGTTTATTGTATGAGTTAGTCTTTATATTTTATTGACGCGTTGTATTTTAGTTATTTTATCATTTAATAAATATGTTAAAAATTAACGTGACTAAAAGAAGAAATGACTAATATGTAACGAACCAGTAAAATCTAAGGATTAACTCCATCGTATAGTAAATATTTTTTAGGGATAACTAAGGAGAGAGAAGATATTTTTAGGGACTGGATTATATATTTACTCCTTTTCAATTTTATTATATTTAAAAAATTTCCACTTAGTCTCTCTATTATATTTTTATTCTTTTATAAATAAAAAATGATAACATAACAATTAATTATTATACACGAACATGTAGTTATCTAATTAGATTGACTATTTGAAAATTATCAAATAAATTATGTTGAACAGTATAAAAGAATGGAAGAAAAAAAAAAAAGGTGAAATCACATGTATAAAGTGTAATTTACTTAGTTTTTTGTTAAATAGTTACTTCGTAAAAATAACTACAGAACTATGTATATTAATAAATTGCAATATTGTCATTTTGTAAATAAAAAATATGACAAGAGACTTAATTAATTTTTTTTAAAATAGTTTAAATCAAATATAAGAAGATTAAATTAAATTTTTTACAAGAAAAAATAAATTACATTTATCTTAATGAAAATATTGTGAAACTTAATTAATTTCTATGACCTTAAATTGGGCGGTGGGCGTATGTTTAGGCATGTGTGGCGTGAATGGCTGACCATTAATTATAGTATCACCACCGCCATTAATCCATTACACATAGTTTTATTTATTTTTTTAAATGTTTTTGAGATTTGACGTTATGCATGGTCCCGGGTGAGCAGTGACGAGGAGTGCCACTTCCACACACGAAATATGAAGCGTCATCAAAAGTGGGGTGAAACTTTTTGCTCCACTCTTCCTTCCCACACACATTCAACTTCAAATCTACACATCCAATCAACTGCAACATTTTCTATTTTTAAGCTCTATATAATTTAATGCCTAAAATACATATACATCGTCTTAATTATTAACAAATATATCCCATATATTATTGAATAAAACATGTTTTTAATATATATATATATATATATATATATATATATTAATAGAGAGATATCTACATCTTTTATCAGGGATAATCATGCTATCGTGTATTATTTTTGGTGCATTATCTTTAAAATATATTTGAAAATAGAAATAAGGAATTTTAAATATTCGTACACAACATTACCATATTCTAATATTTAATTCTTAAAAAATGAAAGCTACAATTTAGTCGTTAATGAGATTTACATTGAAGAACGGGATGAATGCAACAAATTAAACGGGAAGGTCCCTGGCCTTGGTCTTGGCCCTTCAAGAGGATGATGCAACCGCAGCTCAGCAACTGCATCACCCTCCCCGTGGCAGACACCCTGTTTACCACAATCGACGGTGCACCTTCCACCGCTCTCACTCGTAGGGACCACACCCCACAACCTCGTCTCATTGGCTCCCACCATCCAACCCCACAATCCTCCTTGCCTCGAGGAAACCAAATCATCACCCCACGTGTCCAACGGGGACGTCACCATGACGACCAAAGTCCAAGGTCCCTCCCATGATTATGTCATCGGCATGGGGACCACCGTCACTCTCTGCACTTACTCCACGTCACCGCCTCCTTCTTTTTACTACGCTATGCACTTTTAACTTTTGGTTACGTCACCCTTCATTCTTACCGTTCCACGTCAAACTCAATGTGACGTTACTGTAGTTTACAACCATCACTCTGCCATGTGACAGTAATTACAAATTCTACGCGCCCTCTGGATTCGTGCCGCCACTCTCACCCTCTTTTTCTCCTAATCATTCATGGTCCTCGAGAAAGCGTTGGAAGCACTTGGACTGGGAATCTTTGAGGAGTACTTATCAAGGATCAAGCAAAGTTGATGTCATCAACTAGCAAGAACTGGAAAAGTTTCAAATTAATATTTTTATTTTTAATTCAAATAAATATTATTCTTATAATTTTTTAATTTGATCTTACTGTTACATTTTTATTCAAATCCTAATAGAAAATAATGAGGTTATCGTTAAGTTGTCTATTTGTACTGTCCAAGATTCATGTATATTACCTAATATACGCATCAATAATTTTTGTGCCTCATGTGGCTCTCAGGTTACCCAACCATCTCACTCATTTCCCCCCTCAATTAGGAGTGCCCCCAATTTCATCGTTCCCTAACGCTGAGAAGGAAGGAATTGAAGGCAACTGCTGTAGTGCTGTGTATAAATTAATTTCTTGCTGTAACACTGACGTCAATTCAAGAGAATAGGCACACGATGAAATGGGGGAAAACGAGTGAAAGGGCCGGTCGCTTGAGAGGCATATGTGGGGAAAATTTGTACATGTACATTTTGGTGACTACACAAGCAAATAATACAATGTCACGTCATTGTTTTTTAGTAGGATTTTGGATGAAATTTTAATGATTAAATTAAAATTTTTTGTATAATAAAAGAATTAAAAGTATGATTAAACAAAATAAATATGAGATGAGAAATAATGGAATTAATCAAGATTAAAAGCGAGCTAAAGCTGATGCTATTTTAACATCTCAAAGGGAAAGAAAAGTAACTTTTTAATTTTTCATGTGATTTATTCAAATGATTAAAAGTCATATATTTATTTCTGAAAGGACATAAGGTAAAATACTGGATTGAAAAACTAAGTTCAACTAATTGTTTTGTCAAGTCTTAATAAATAGATATTCAACAAAATAAAATTAAATAAACAAAAAAGAAGGTTATAATATTTAATTTTTCATGTGAGAATATGTTTTCATAAGTTTTGTTATTTATGAGAACAGTAGCTAGGCAGGTGAGGCCCCGTTCTGCTTTAATTTTAAATGAATATCAACCATACAAAAAGAAAAAGACAAAGAGAAGAAAGGCAAAGTTAAGCATGCAATATGGGATATGTATTATTAGGAGATTGGCATAAGCGCGCGTGGGGTAACCGCGTGATTGATGTATCAAAGGAAGTGAGGAAATACAGTACTTTATGATGTAAGCAACCACGGCCTGCTTTTATTTATAAAACTCCTCCAGACACCCTTCGCCGCTGCAGTATCTCAACACCTACTAGTTGACATCAAGAGTCTTTCTCTGCATCTGCACCACCACTATTTAACGGCGATGCAAGGTCTACGCCGTTGCTCTAACGACGTCGTCCACCTAGACCTCACAACTACCACCTCCTCCACCATGACCAAGTCCTTCTCTTCCTCCTCCTCCTTATCCATCGACGTCGACGAATCCATCGAAACCCGAATCCAGCGCCTCATTTCGGAGCACCCGGTCATCATCTTCAGCCGATCCTCCTGCTGCATGTGCCACGTCATGAAGAAGCTCCTCGCCTCCATCGGCGTCCACCCCACCGTTATCGAATTGGACGACCACGAGATCGCCGCTCTCCCACCCTCCTCCGCCCCAGATAACCAAGCCCTACGTAATCGAGCCCCCTCCGTCTTCATCGGCGGAACCTGCATCGGCGGCTTAGAATCCCTCGTCGCCCTCCATCTGAGTGGCCACCTAGTCCCCAAGCTGGTCGAAGTCGGTGCTCTCTGGGTATGATTCATCATTATATCCTTCATATATATATAAATTAAAATTTCGAATGTATAATTTAGGTCTGGGGTCAGCAAAATCTGAAGTCTCAAACGATGTGGCAGTTGGTATTGTAATTGAAACGAGTATAATGGAATTTAGGAAACCGTTTCATTAGCCAAAGACGTTGAATCCTCCATATATGTGAGTATGCTTTGGCTTGAACTTGAAGTATAGTCGCCTCGCCGCCTACAGAGGGGAACACGTGTATAGGGTATTAGTGTGTGCAGTCAGATAACGTCGCTTGGATTCAACGTTTTACCGATCGAGTATACCGATGTAGTCAGAATTCTCAGTGGATTGGGTCCCATTGTTAATTATTAAGCAATCAGGGTCGTGGATAGGGCTAATTGCCCAATAGCTTTGTCACTTCGCTCGTAACCTTATCTATCTCTCCATGTAAATTTTTTTTGGGGGGGGAATTAAAAAGGTGATAAACTGGGAAATTAATTGCTTGTTCTTCTTTGCTTTTGGTGTCCGCCCCTCTTTTATAGAATATATCAATTTGGTGTTGGTATTTGGTTTTGATCGGCGTGAGGCCATACAGTACCCCCACCGTCGCGAATGATGATAGATAAAATCACGGCCGTCCAAATAGGGAGAAACTATTGTCTAGTTTAGCCGTTAAAGGGGGGGGGGGGGGTTACTTTGAAAACGATGAATGAAGGTTATGAAAGACGCATATTGCAATTACCGCCAAAAAAAATGTGTAAATTGAACAGGTTGGACTTTTCATGAACATCAATATATATAATCCCATGCGGCCATGCCATGGGTGTATAATATGATGGTCTTAAAAGCAAATAAAGATGAGACTAATATTTGATTGGTTTTTGTGAAGGGAGAATCATTAAGACAAGAGTTGGAAGGATAAAAGAAGTTAGGGTATCCCGAGATTATAAAAAATCAATTACAGTTGATTGCAACAGACACTACCAAATATTTGGTAATGACGATTGAATGTAGCTACTAGCTAGCATGGAAAAAATAAAAGGCGAGAAGGGGGGGTCAAAGCTAAAACAGGAAGCAAGTGCGTCATGGCGAAAAGTCTAATCTCTTCAATCTCAACCAACTGACCATCATCATCACCCATCAGGGATCAATACTCTTCCTGGACAACAAGCGACAATACGTTAATATATATGTTGGATAGAAGCATTGTATTTGTTTCAGAGAGTTAAGGGGGGGAGGAGGAGGAGGAGGAGGAGGAGTCCTAATTCCTCCTACCTCCTCCTCCTAATTCCTCCTAACCCCACTTCCCACATTGGTGATGAGTGATGACAACAACTACAACTATAGCCACAATCCAAGAGTGAGTGAGTGCCAATGGGTGCTTTCCAAATTGTGTTTTTCTTTTAATACATAATAGCTTTGATTTGCAACATTGGCGGACCCCATTTGGATTCTTTACACCCTAACGTAAGAAGAATCTCTCTTTCGATTCTTTTAAAATGCCATTTACTTTCAAGTCTTGGACAGGAGTTCAGTTCTAAAGAATCAAAATTAATACCCTCCACTAAAGCTTCCTTAATGCTTGGGTTTTAGCCTTTTAGTGCAATTATTTTAACTTTTGTTAATACCAACACTGGGAGACGTCCATTTTAACTTTTAACGAGTTCCCACCTCCCTACTCCTACTTTTTTTCTTCTCATTTGGCCTAATATGATGTTTATACTCTATACGTGCATTTACGCACACTCATTTTTTAAAATTTGTTGGATAAATTTAATTTATAAAAAATGTGTAAAATAGACCAATAATAAATGGACATATAAGCATTTTACGGGTGAAATCCATGAGATTTACATCAAATATGTTTATATGTATATTTATTATTAAATGCCTACATATGTTTTATAAATCATATTTATTTAAGAATTTTTTCTCATTTTCAACGGAAATGTCAATGTTGGAACATCAATACTAGGGTTATAGGATGTATAAATTAATAATCTAAGATCTCTATATTATCAAATATGCCATGTATAATTTGAATTAAATTGTTCTTGTCATATTTCAAAATTTTCATTTTCTTGTGTTCAAATATTTCCTTTTTTTCTAAATCTGTGACATCTCTAGAACAATCAACACTTTTTTATTTTGTATGACAACAAAAACTTTAAAGAAGATTAAACCCCATTAATGATGGCAATAGGATTATATTTGGTTTGGCAACAACAAGAACAGAAGAAAAAAGTAGTGTACGTAGCAGAGCCACTAAAGTAATGGACCTGATTTGTGTATTACAAAATTATCCTAATTCTGAAAGGTGGTGTGTGTTGAAATGTAATGAATGAGCAAAAATAGTGGGTGGGGTTACAAGTCAGAATGGACCCCAATTCATAAATTTCTTGACCTCGTCGTACAAGACTAAGATAGCTGCTGCCCCTGTACTCCTAAACATGTTGGACACCGCTCCACGGTAAAATGAAGCCAACCCTTCCTTCCGATACATGTTCCTCCAGCAGTCGAAGGTGGTATTGTAAAGGGCCTTTTCCATGCCTCACTGCATCATCATCCTCCTTCGAACTGTGTCTAATGGATATGATATAAACCCAGCTGATGTTGTCACTGCCTGAGCTATCACCCAACGTTTCCACAAGGCCAACTTAATGGATTCTTGAGACAACATCTCTTTCATGGTATCAAACCCTCCAAAGTAAAGGCCACGGTGTACCACCATCCCATGTAGAGAGGCAGGAAGGCCCCTGTATATCCCTCGAACCCCATCCTTTTTAAATATGGTAACCAAGAAATGGTAGATGCCTCGAAATTCACGCTTCTCCGATTGTCCAATGTCAGCAGCAAGGCGGGTATGCGCAATATCAAGTGGGTATACAATCACAAGTGTGGTACAACCGGCTGCGGCCCCCGAAACAAAATTAGCGGACGCACCTGACCAAACATTATTTTCATTACACTTTCCACTCCTTATTATGTTTCTGTAAAGATCCTGTTCGACAAAACAATCTATCAACACTCTTCATTAACTCTAAAATTGCAAGAAACTCAAAGACACAACTAATATAGGCAAGGCTTCCTATAAAATTACTCACATAAAGCAAGGTGTAAAATTGAACGCAGCAGGAAAATATTATGATAAATACCAAATGAGGGGATAAATTTAAAGCATACCTTGAGCGAGAAATTAAGTGTTACCGTAGGATAATATCGAAGAACACTGCTGCCATTGCCTCTCCACAACGAGAGAATGCCTTCGTCTCTGACAGTACGGACTATACAATCCAACGTGCCCTTAAATTTCCGACGCCCACTTCCAACAATAGCCATATTGCTTTCTTGGGTCTGCAACAAAAGCTTCGCCCTCTCAATTGGGGCCACAATCGTGTGGACCACCCCACCCATGACCGCTCCGGCCATCAGATCACGGTGAAAGTTCGTCAACCAAGAATACGGCCTCTGTGGTTGTTCACTTAAATTGGACCTTTTTTCTGGGTCATCATCTGCAATCATCGTTCGATTCTCTTAGCCTCTCTTACGTGACCCCCACATCTCCAAACTTCTTACTTCCAATTCCCAGACTTGATTGAAAGAGGATGACCAATCATTGTTTGGTTAAGTTAACGAAACTAGAGCCCATCAATGGGATTCCAGTTATGTAATTTCAAAGTTTTCGAAAGCAACTTATCCTTTGTATAAATCTATAAATCATATCCCACAACTTCAACTTGAAAAGCCTGTTGATATTCTCACGAGCCCTGGCTTACGGGATAGACACGGAATCGAGCTTAATTTCTCAATATGATAATGGTTGATCAAAGATAAGGTTTGGTTAATTATCCCATTTGACCTTTGTGTTGGGGCGGCGAATGGATAAAGATGTTTTGTTGTTACAATCTTTTTCTCCCCAGTCAGCGGGAAAGCTAACTCTTTGGATTTTTCCAGGTTTAGAAATTATCCAATCTGAGCTTCTGGCTTCTGTTTTTTTCTTTTCTTTGCCATTTAGCTTTTGGTTTATGTTACGAGTCACTGTCAGACGTAATAAATGAACAAAAAGGCTATAGGAATTCACATAAATGCTAAATATGAGGAATAGTTTGACCTGTGGCCAATAAGCATTAACCAGAGAGAGAAATGGAGATAATGATAATTATAAGCTTGATATAGAGATTGTACGGCTCAGCGCAAGAATGCAAATCTTGATTTGCCATGTTCTTTAACAACTTTTACCTTATTATCGGTTCAAATTTTAACCACATCTTTGTTTTTGGGGGATAAAGCGCATTGATCTGCAGATACAAATAACATCTATTTCTCTCACCAAAAAAAAAGAAAGCACATTTATTTCTCGGATACAACAATCGTGGAGAGACAAGGAAAACAAAACATCCATTTCTAAATGGTATTCTCCGAACACTGCTTAGTTACAGCGTATTCTTTCCTGCTGGCCGATCTCTGCTTTGTTCATGCTCCAAGCATTCAATTTTGAAATTAATATACTCTTGCTTCCATTGTTGAAAACATAAACATGAGCATTTTCGTCTACGGCCAAAGACGGATAAACTCTACTGGTAATACAAACTCTCCCTTCGTCCCCAAAACTCTCAACAATGGAGTGGTCAATCTGCATTAGAAGAACCCAATCCATATATATCAGACTAGCAGCCACTTGAAACAATAAGAACAACAGTTATCACAAACAATTTAGCGTACCAAGATTCTAAGTGAAATCGTTTTGAGGTTAGGATCTAAGTCAAAGAAAGCTCCATATGTCGTTTTATCAAGGTCCTTCCGCAATGAAGATCTGTAAACAACTCTCAACCACATATCAGTGAGTTTCAATCTCAAGGAAAAGAGCAATAAATGGCGAAATTCAAATCAAAGCAACCTGCTCTGATCACTGCACATCAGGCCTATGTATCTGTTGGCAGCTTTATATATTCGGAAGAAGATTGCAGTCTGCTCTGTCAGATCATCTGATGCCAAAACTGACAAACCAAATGGTCCTGTTATGCCCCGGCTTGATGCATATTCTTCACTACAGAGTAGCTGGGGATCAATCCCAACGGGATCCATAAACTCAGCGCTTTCTAGTTCAGGTAGCTCAAACAGCACCTCCACATCAGCCTTGAAAGATAAAATGAATCATTATATATAATATTATACTTTTCTTGAAAACATGGAAAAAAAAAAGAGCACCATTTTGCTCACCTGTGAAGCAGTGATTCCTGAAACTTGAAGAATTGATCCACTGACGAGTTTGTCCCCATTAATACTAATTTGCTTGCCACGTAGATTTTCTACCTCTTCAATTGGCCACTGTATCAATCGCTTCCCACTCTTATCGAGCCAAACCTGCCTAGGAATCGACTGCAAAGCCAAACAACATTATCAATAAGAGATCCTCTTGAGCATCTTAAAGATGTAAACTTCAAGATATATATGTTGTGTTCTTTAACCCAGTCAACCTCTTGCTTATTTGACTTCCTTTTGCTATCCCGTGACTTTATGGTTTTGTTACCAGGTGGTTTGGTTTTTGTTAGTCTCTGTTAGTGGGTTTTAAATTGTTTGTAATACTTAGTCTGTTAGCTTGGTTCTCAACCAATGTAGTTGTTAGTTGGTGTAGTTGTTGCCCTTGTTTTCTTGTAAGCTG
>JASKGM010057909.1:0-18413 GCA_034509205.1 Ceratonia siliqua | reverse complement strand
TTGGTTAGTTTCTTAGCTATTATTATTCTTATATATATATATATATATATATATATATATATATATATATATATTTGAAGATCTCATAGCACATAGCAAAAACATAGTTTGTATTGAGTAAAGAATATAGTGAGAGTTTTATGTTTGTGGTTCATAGACTAGAAATGAGAGATTGTACAAAATGCATTAGGCAAGAATGGGTACCATGCATAATTTCATAAAATATCATTATTATATATCTAAGAGCGAGGCTTCAATTCCACCATTAGGGACATGCTGATTCCACGTGTTATTCATTATTAATAGTTATAATTCCTAATAAATTATGCTTCTTGATGGTTAATAGAATGTGATTATTGAATTGTCATGTTATCATTATTACCAGTATTCACATGCGAAATTTTATACACGCCTATGGTCTGTACTTGGTATATGACTCTTAATGTTTTCACTATAAGATTTAAGTTGTTTGAACTTTCATTTCCCTAAGGACAAAAGCTTGATGAAATTCTGTGCTTGAAATTCTTTAATAAGTTGTCATATCCATATATGGACATACCTAGACATTGTAAATGGATAGAAAATCAATTGAATGATAAACAATATTTGAATGAGGAATTTGTTGATGAGGTGTATGGGTTTATCACATTTTCATGCACACAAGAAAATTTAGTGAGCAAAGGAGGGATTAGGTACCCTTGTACGAAATGCAAATGTAAGATACAAATTGCCCGATGAAGTGACCATTGATTTGCTGCGCAAGGTGTTTATGGATAATTACTACTATTAGACTATTCATGGGGAATCAATGTCACCTATCCCTCTAATAGTAGTAGAAAATAATTACTTTGTCCCTGGTGGACAAAGAGAAGACTACAATGTTTACAAATAATTGGTGATTGATGTTGCTGGACCATCACTGATCGAAGAGCCTAACCTAGATGCACAAAGATTCTCTTATATGTTAGCAGAAGCACAAACTCCGTTGTGGGATGCTGTCAGGAGTATTTAGAGTTATCAATGACAATTGATAGTTTGAGCCTGAACATTGATCATAACATGACAAAGAGTTGTTTTAATCGCATGGTAGATATAATGAGTGATGCAATGCCAAGATGCCTCCTAATTTTTATCATGGCAAAAAGTCATTGAACAAATTGGTCTTGGGTTGTATAAAAAAAATTGATTACTGTTCTAATGGATGCATATTATATTACAAGGACGATGAGAATGAGAAGAATTGCAAATTTTGTGGGATGGATCATTCCAAAATTTCCACTTAGAGGGGTATTGTTAAAGAAACCCCCTTAAAATGAATGTGGTATTTTTCAATTGTTTCAAGGGTACAAAGACTTTATCCATCAATGGCTACTCCATGTCTCATGAGATGGCGCTAGAAGAATCCAAGAGAGCCTAGTAACTTATCTCACCCATCAAGTTGGAAAGCGTGAAAACATGTTGAGGAAACTTATCCTGATTTTGCTCGAGACCCTTAAAATGTAAGATTAGGGTTATATAGTGATAGGTTTTCTTCGTATGGGTTGTTTAGAAACTCTTATTCATATTGGCTTATCATTCTTACTCTTTACAACCTTCCTCCTTGGATGTGCATGGAAAGAGAATTTATGTTTCTAACCATAATCATTGCAGGTCTATCTAATCCAAAAATTAAGATTGATGTGTACTTGCGACCATTAATAGATGACATAAAAATATTGTGGAATAAAGGCGTGCAAACTTATAATGTGTAATTGCAGCAAAATTTCATGATGATGACTGTTTTTATGTGGACTATCAATGACTATCCTGCATAGGGAATGTTGTTTGGTTCGATGACTACTAGAACACTATCTTACCTGTATGGTATAGAGAGGTCTAAGGCATTTTCTCTTAAACATAGCAGGAAGACTTTGTTTGTTGATTATCACAGGCAATTCTTGCCCATGGATCATCCATATCAAAATGCATGCAATGCATTTCGAAAAAATTATGGGAAGTCTTTATTGCCACCTCCGCGCTTATCCAGAGAAGAAATATGGCAACTTACCTAGTATAGAAGAGTCTCAAGTATTAAATCCATTTAGGTATGGGGTTGGTCACCATTGAACCAAAAAGTCTATATTTTGGGAGTTGCTTTATTGGAGAACACATCTTCGCCATCATAATGTCAATGTGATGCACACTAAGAAGAATGTGTTTGTTTCATTATTTGTCACATTCATGGATGTGAAGAGTAAAACCAAGGGTACACCCAAAGTTAGGTTGGACTTAGCTGAACTTTATAGATGAAAAGATCTACATCTATAAGATGTTAGGGGTGGTAGACTCAAGAAACCCAAAGCACAATATGTATTGACCAAGCAATAATGAGTAGCTATTTGTTAATGGGTTAAAGATCTAAAGTTGCCTAATGGTTATATAAGTAATTTGGGTAGGAATGTTGACATGAGGGAAGCTAAGTTACATAGGTTGAAAAGCCATGATTGTCACATTTTTATGCAACGTCTACTCCCAATTGCTTTTAAATCGTTACCAAAGCCTATATGGAATACGCTTATTGAATTAAGACAATTCTTTAGAGAATTGTACGCAACAATGTTGAAGGTTGATCAATTGTTCATGATGAAGGCTAATATTCCCATTATCTTGTGCAAATTAGAGTAAATATTTCCTCTAAACTTCTTTAACTCAATGGAGCACTTGCCTATCCACTTGCCCATATGAAGCCATGGTTAGAGGTCCTATTCAATATCGATAGATGTATCCATTTGAAAGGTTATTTCTTTTGACTCTTTAATACATTTATTAATTTTATTGAAATAATCTGACTTTTATAAGCATACTTTATGTCAACTGCCAATTAGGTTATTAAAGATAACGTGAAGAACAAGGCTATAGTTAAAAGTTCAATTTGTGAATCTTATTTAGTGGAGGAAACATCAACTTTTACTTCTTATTATTATCCATCCCACATTTCTTATAGAAGGATGAGAGTCACCCGTAATGATAATGGAGATAAAGGTTATTCATCTTCTCTACCATTGTCAATATTCAATTACCCATGACGTAAGGTTGGGAAAGCCCGTAAACGTCAACTAAATGCTAAGAAATTTGAAGTTGCCATCCTTCATGTTTTTCTAAATTGTTCTGAGGTTTAACCTTTCTTAGAGTAAGTAACTTCCCAATTTTGTTTTATCTAGTTACTGATAATTATTGAAAAATATGTTCATGTCACTAATGATGTAACATCGATAGTATATATGCGGATTATCTGCGAGAACTCATACCACTTCTGCATAGCTTGAAAAAGAGATTTCCTCAAACTTTAGTTCATGGTTCAAAAAGTATGTAGGTTCATTATCTAATTGTGTCCACAGATTTTTTAGTAATTGAATCATCAATTTCTCAATATATGGCATTTTATTAATGTTAGGTGGCTAATCCAGAAAATAGAGTATGTGATGATCTTATAAAGAGTTTGACCTGGGGTCTATTGCGCATGATTGACATATGGAATGTATACTATGTCAATGGCTTTAAATTTCACATAATAACTTGGTCTGAAGGGAAGAAAACTTCCAATTATGGTGTATGTGTTCGAGGCAATAATTGTGATCAATCAAAAAATGAATTCTATGGGATAATGATGGAGATTATGGAAATAGAGTATATTGATTTTCCCTCAAAAATTTAGTTTCGTTTAAATGTAATTGGTTTGATCCTACTCCTAATCTGGGAACAAGGACTGATTTCAATCATGGGCTGGTGGAGGTAAAAGCATCGAGAAGGTATAAATCATATGATCCCTTCATACATGCTTAACATAAAGCAAGTTTACTACACTCTATATCCTGAAGACAACCCAAGGTGGTTATGCGTTATTAAGACGAAGGCTTGAAGTACAGTTGTTACTATCAAGATACCAAATCATGAAGAGGATCAACCATACCAAGATGATGAGATACCTCCATTGCCAACAGTGACTCATGATGTTTTAGACCAAAACTTAGTTGATAGAGAAGGTCTTCCAAAGGAAGTTGATTGTTTCCAGTTGAATGAAACTTACCGGGAAGGCAATGATGAAATTTGTCCACGATAAGTGATATTGAATCCTAGGAGGAGTTTATAGATTCTGATTGTGATTAGATCAATTTTTTCTTCTTCTTGTAATTGTTAGTCTATGACATTCATGTAAATTAGACTAGATAAATCTATTCATTGTTCTTTATCTCTAATTATTGTTTCAATGGTTTTATTGTATTTACATATGGCGTTGTCCTCACGGATATCCGCCCCACATACTTTATTGACTCCATCCATTCCCCAGCTGGGCGTTGTCCTCACTTGTTCAACTAAGCCATCTTCCCCAACCTCACACATAGACTCACATCACCTCACATTCTCTAGAACCCCAACTACCCCTGCCACACCCTCTAATGCTGGACCTTCTTTTTCCACACCAGCTACCCTAGATCTACATGCACTTATATATGGGACTGTTAATCTAGTGGATGGGCACACATGGCTTAAGCCTATCAAGAAATTGGAGTAAGAAATATTAAATTAGATTCTATTTCTTTGATTTCAATAGATATGTGCTAATATTATGACTCTTTCCGCTTTTATGTTAATGTTTCAATTTCCCTCAATGCAAAAGAAGTATAAATGGCTTCTTGCTAATGATAAGAAGGTTAGGAAGCATTTCGACGACAAATATGGTAAATTCGTGAGAAATGCAATGCAGAGAATCAGAGAGAAACACTGCACCGGGTCCAAGATCCTTGCTAAAGTTAGAGAAGAAATGTTCAAACAATGGGAGGATCCAAAATTTAAGGCAATGAGTGAGTAAAAAAATAAAACAAGGCTTTGTGATACCAGTGCCTACTCTACACTAGTGGTTATGTTTTTGTATCAGACCACAGGAAGAAACTGGTAATTACCTTCAAAATCTTTTCCATTTCTCTTTAAGTACTATCAAATAATTAGTTTTTCTACTTTCATGTTTGTATGCAGAGGGTTGATTTATAGAGGGAGCCTAGTCCATTTAAGCTATTCATGCAGATTAAGCGGTGCAAGAAAAATAATGCTCGGGTATCTAAAAAGGTTGCATAGTGTGCTATAAGTATTCTTGGATGTATCATTTTATTATTCTCTTGCCTATGCAATGCTGCTGTTATGACTTAATTCACGTGACCAGCATAGGAAACCACCAATAAGATGGTACCCTTCACATGATATATATATATATATATATATATATGCACAATGACACAACACAAGAGAAGACAGTATGCAGGACCTTTTACCAACACAAGACCATGTACAATCTAATCCAACTATCCAAGAACACGGTTGTTGCTCCATTTGGCTTCCAGGAATACCTACATATGAAGCTAGAGGAAAAATAAGGGAGGAGTGAGTCACAGACTCAGTGAAATGGAAAACCTCTACCTGAGGGTGTAAGTTTGAAAAAAAATAGATGTATTTAGTATACATAAGTGTATATGAAGTTATATTGAATCCTAAGTAAAGAAACTAAAATTACACAATGTTATATTTTACCAAAACAGAAATCAAGCTGGAACTATAAGAGGAATTAAATTCAATCTCTGGTTAATATTAAACTTTTGTTCAAAACAGAAATCAAATTATGACCACCCAGCAAATCAAACCTTAACAAGACAAAATATTTATGAAAAAGAAATATGCTCAAATGGAATAAAAGCAATTCCAGAAGGATGAATCCATTACCCCTTCACATGAAGAACTCTAACAGATATAGATAACATGGAGCAAAGCTCCTAGTCAAATACATATATCGATGATAACAGATATTCCAATCTAGAGCCAAGCTCATGGATGGTAGTATTCCATAACATAGTCCATGGACATCCAGATAAGCTAGGTGCACCTAGGGTTTCTCTATGGAAGTAGCTAAAGGATTCATCCAAAAACAATTTTCATATATCACATAAATTCAATCACCCTTGTAAAACTGAAAAGTAAGTATATTATGTTCGTATCAAAATACTGGTAAACTTCCATATAAAAATGAGAATTTAGTAACCATGTAAAAATATAAATATGGATTTAACAATTTAAAATATACATGAACGATAAAAATTATCTAAAATTTTGCATGTAAAATATATCTCATAAATATATATAAATCATGAAAAATAGTTTCTGCCTTGTGAATCTAAAATATGTAGAAATGATATTTACAAATCAAAAACATTTCCTTTATCTCTTTATAACCTAGTATGATAGTGGCTTAATAGCAATATTACTTTTAGACATTTAAGGAGCACAATGAATGAGAAATATAGATAATAATCATAGATAAAATAAATATAGATTATAGGAACACACATGTATCCAAGGGCAGAAGAATCCCACTCACCTTATTAGTTTTGAGAAATCATTATATAATACCTCCACTTTGTGATTGAACTGAACTTATGAGGTTTAGTCCCTATACAGACATAGGAAATATATTCATGCTCAACTAGTCTTTTGTTAAATAATTTTTTTCAATTTAACACTAAACCCCTATTTCCTAATGGCACAACCTTTATTTTATATTAAGGAAACCTCAATCCAATAACATCATAAAAACTTAAATTTCTTTTTGTATGATTTTGAATCTGCTTAAACGCTTGTAAGAATTTAGCATAAAATAGGAACATAAGGAATAAGAAAATTTTCAAAATTTAGTTTCAGGAAAATAGAACATAAGCTTGGGGTGGCCATGGGCGTAAAAACAACCATAACTTAAAATACTGTAGCTTCTCACGTCTAATACTACTGATCAAACGGGAAGGGAAATAAGGAACCAAAAGTTGAAGAATAACATGGATATTGGAGACCCATTTCACAACAGCCAATAACATTGTGATAGGCAATTGCTACTGGGAGTTCTAGCCACTATTACTACATGTAGAAGAACTATATTTCCTTACAATGTAAAAAAAAAAAAAAAAAAACCTTTTTTTTTCTATTTATCTCTATTCTAAAGTATGTCTGATTAAGTATCATATGTAATTAGAGCAATAAAACTTTTGGGTTCAAACTTCAATTTAATTCGATATCTTCCAACCTAAAATATTAACTAGATAAACAATTCTTCTAGTGCTCTATTTTATTAGAGAAGAAAGCACACATTTTGGTAATTTTCAGGTCCAAGAGAAAACATGTTCCCATGTCAATACTCCACATATGGGGGGCAATAAATAAGGGGCTTGGCCAAGAAAGAACACAAAAGAAGAACTAAGAAATAGAACAGAGAGCCAAAAGAGAAATCAGAGAAGAAAGAAAAACAAAGCATAAACCTACACTAGCCAACTGAATGAAGAGAAGTTTCTCAACAAGAAATGAGACATTGAAGTTACTGTAACACTAAGAGAAACAAATGGAGGCAAAGATTGGTCCTAAATAGGAACAGAGAAGGCAAGACGAGAAAAACAACGAGAGAGAAAACCTCTTTGGAAATATACCAAAAGTTCTCCAGCACCTTGCCGATATTCTCTTGGCAAGGGTGGTTTCAAAAAAATAGAACAAAGGATAGCTCTAGAACATATGAGAAATAAAGACTTGAAAGAAAATTTGCTGAGGAGCCACATGTATTTTGAAAGGAAATATATCCAAATAATTTTTAGAAGGTTCACAATTTTCTGGGCAAAAGTAATCTTGTGTGTCCTTGATATTTTCATAAAGATGTTCTCGAAGGCCACGTACATTTCTATTAGAAAATCTAAGGTTCACAATATTTAGAAGGAAGTTCATTTTCAACTTCTCCTAATTGTCACTATATTTTAAAATTTCATCTTTTCTTGACCACCACCACACTACAAAGTTTATAGGGAAGAAAATTTTCTACTTGGTTTCTCAAGAAAAATTTATTCTCAACAAAATTTTGTTTTTTGAAATGGTTGAAATTCCCTAATAAGAATCTTGTTTAGGAAATTATATTGGTGGTTATTACAGCTGCGAATCTAACTGCTTTATGATTTGGTTTGTTTTTTCAGGAAGAATTTACAAGGCAGAAGGAAGAGATAATGAACTCACAGGCGTCTGTGGAAGGGGTACTACAACACCTAGCTTCTCTGCTGCATCTAAAAACCAGCTATAATTGGATGTGCTTGGAGGCCTCAATAAGAAGGGGCGCGTGTATGGTCTTGGGAAGCAGACCACTTATTATGCTAAGGAATCTTCTGGTAATGCTGACCAAAGTACTTCCCTATCTAAGATTCAGAACATGTGCTAAACAATCGATCATTTATGCACAAAGTTGAAGGAAAACAAGCAGATGATGCATCTTCTCTTCTAGCACCTTGGGGTTACTCCTCCTATTGAAGTTTGTCCATCTCAACCTCTGGTTCCAACTCCTACTCCTTCTTCTTTTGCTCAACCCTCGGCCGTAAACGACTCACCTAGCACTCATGACATTGCTAATAATTTAGATAATGATTACGAGGAGTAGAGGATTCAAAACATTTTATTATGTCCATTTGAATTTTTTATGACATACTGTTTTATATATTCGAATTGTTTTTCAACTATTTTGAATGCATTTGTTGGATTTTTTCCTTTTTGCTCCTTCAACTTATATTGTTGGAAAAATATTTTCAAGAAATAACCTGAGGGAGCAGTTAAAAATTTGGCAAGGAAGGTCCAGATTTTTCAAATTCGGAGGGGGAAATAGAGGCGAAACAAATTCGCCTCTAATTTGCCTTTAATTGCGTGGTTTAAATTTAGAGACGGACTAAATCCCCCTCTATATAGAGGCGGATTTTGAGGTGATTTTATTTCGATTTTATAATAATGCTTTTTTTTGTTAGTTTAGAGGTAGATTGATTTTTTTTATGTGGAATAAATCTGCCTCTGAAGCCGCCTCAGAATTTTAGCAACGCCAAATCTAGAGGCGGAATTTTTTTCGTTTCTGATTCCGCCTCAAAATATTCAGAGGCCGATTTTCCTAATTTAGAGGCAACAATGGATTTTCTTCAGTTAGAGGCACATTTTGGCTACCTCTAAATGCCTTTTTTTTTTTGTAGTGCCTGCTCATGTCACAATTAAAAATACTTATAATTCACCTAAATAAAATGATAGTAAAACTCATGCACCCAATATTTATTCATGATAAATGTAAAGTCATCCAAATGGTGACATGAGAAATGGCAACAAGCTTCAAAAAGTCTCATAGATGAATTCTTGTAACCAAAACTTAAGTTACCCCCATCAAAATAATTCTATATTATAGGAAAAACGCATGCAGCCAAGTACAGAAAAATTTCATTCAAAGCTTAAGTCAACATTCCAAATAATTCAAAATTTAAAAAGAATGTTCATATTTAATTAGATAATTTCAAATAAAACTTATCAATTGCATCATGTCAAATAATACATATCAACTTCTCTTCACTTCCAATATAAATAATTACAACATAACATTTCAAATACAAGCACAAGCATGTTCACTAATGAGAAAGAAAGTATGTTCAATATAACACTAATATATCTAATTATTGCACCTTATATAACTCACATAAACACATTCAAACGTAATCATAGAATAGAACCAAAACATCAATCAATAAACAGAACCAACCAAACTTCACCAGATAAATATTCTACAATATTTAGAACAAACGAAAAGTATTAAAGTAATAGGTATAGAAAACTAAGGGATAATGCTTCGTAAAAGACAACAAATTCATTAATAAAATTTAAGCTTGAGAAATAACCATGAAGCTAGATTTAAATTACTTCTATACAATGTATTTCTATAACTAATTTAGATTGTATAAGAAAAATGGAATGATTACATTCGGATAAGGAGAAAAAGACAGATATAATGTTTGATGAAAATAAATTAAGGTATTGGCATTCCAAGTAATAATGTTAGAAATAATGAATATAGTAAATAAAAGGGTATAGGAAACTGAATATACCCTTAAGAGTTTGAATTGAGTAGAAAAAGTAATTAACGAACAAATATATGAAAAAAATAGAAGTTTGTAAGGAATATAAATAAATTCTTATAAGGGAGACATATAAAATTGTAAGCACCTCGAGGCAATAAAATCAACATATTTAGTATTAGCCAATAATATGATATAATTAATTTAATGGAAGATATAGAGAGTGAAAGACCAAATGAATATTCTATTTAAAAACTAGCTACTTTCATAATAAGGCCTTCAATGATTTTAAGGAGGTATGGAAAGAAAGAGATGTAAAACCTTTAAGAATTTGACTATTAGATAAGAGGGAGGACAAAAATTTGATAAGGACAATTATAAAGAAATTTAAATGAACGTTTTGTAAATGCTGGGAAAACTGGGAGCAATTAAGAAAGAAAAACGATAGACTTTAACTCACATTAACAAAGGTGTTCAGAATGTGGCTTTTAAAAAAAGGTCCGAAATTTCTACAATTACGAAACTGAAGATTTTGAAATCTGGTTCATAGGTGATCAATCAGAAAACGAGAAGATGTAACCCAAAATCACCATAAGCAATTACCAGACTAACTCAGAAATTTCCAAATATGAACAAAATAACCCAAAATCCAATATTAATAACTTAGAAGAGATACTGAGCAAATAATAGATCTATCCGCTAAGACAATATGTGAATGAGATTACCTAACGCAAAACAAACAAAGGATAGGAACCCAAAATTACCTCATTAACAGATATAACTATCAAGCCAAAACCCTCATCCCAAGATTTCATCAACACACCCATCCACCCCTCAATTTACAAAATTTCATATTTAATAGATGAAAATAGCACACAAAAAAATGCAGTTCAGGATTAGAGAAAAGCATACACTAAACTTATTGCAACCAAAAGACTCTAACTGCAGAAATACTAGATAGACCGAGAATAAGCAGAAAATCGTGAGAACTTCCCTGAAGATGGAAGCAAGAGATGGGTTATTTGCTTGAAATGTTGCCACTGCATATTCTGGAATAATATCTGGGAATGAAGAGTATTTGAGAAACTGAGAGCTGGGCGTCCAAGAAAGAGAGAGAAATATGACACAGACAATATTCTCAAATAAATTCTGAGACTATTAACAAATCAGTTTTATTTCCACAAAACAGACGAAGGAAGATGAAGGCTTCGTACAGATTTTTCTTCAAACATAGTGTAGCTCTGCTACAGAGGATAAATGAGTATGAACGAGAGTAGGAGTCTTCTCGAATGGTTGCTACAGAGGGGTTTCCGGACAATATTATCCGAATAAGTCTAATGTAAACCCCACCCCACTTTTTTTTTTTCAAAATTTTTATTTTTTAAAAATAATTAAGTATTTTTTATCTTATATATTTTTTTTTAGATTTTTTTAAAATGTTTTTTTATTTTTTCTTGAATTTATTTTATATCTCTGTTACTATTCATTCATAATTTTTTTTATTATTCATTTGTAACTTAAAAAATTCTGTAAAAAATACAAAAAATATTTTCAAAAATTCTAAAAAAAATTTATGATATAAAACTTAATTAATTAATTTTAAAAAATAAAAAAATTTAAAAAAAATTAAAAAAATATAAAAAAAAATTAAAAACTCCCCTACCGCCCACATTAGTGGGCGGTGGAGGAGTATGCACCATATTATCCACCTTGCCAACTAACTAGGTTTTCGAGAAGGTCACTGGAAGAAAAAAGTTGCTGATTAAGGGATGAAAATAGGTAGGAGTCGATAAGAGGAAAAACTACTCCCCACAAAATCGCCGCCCTCTCCTATATATATTCTGGTTGAATCTTCTAGAGACTCAACCCTTCAACAAATCTGGAACAGGACCTGCAATCCTATTAACTATTTTTGACCGACATTCTAGAATTGGAAGCAAAAAAAATCCTATATATTTTCACCAAAGCTGAAAGACTCCAACTGTGGAAATCTGCTAAGAAAGCTGCCGTGTCCTAAGAAAAATAGTTATAGGGAAATTGAAATCGGCTAACAAATATGACATTTCCTAGAAAAGCCACGGGTAATTATCTAAGCTTCTCAATTTGGAATATTTCAAATTTCCTAGATAAAATATTGTTCTAGGAATAATAATGATGGTTCTTACAATATACTTACCTCTTCAAAGAAAATTCTTTCTCAAATTCAAAAGATAAGGACTTAAAATTTTTCCTAATTACGTGATCACTGAAAACAAGCAACAATCAAAATCCACTATTCAGGATTATCATCAATAACACATACACAATGTATGCATGACAGTGATATAATTTCCTAAAGAAATTATTTTTCAGAAAAAATCTTATGAACAAGGATATCATAAAAATAGTGAAATTTTACAAAATAACAAATTACTACTTTTTTTTAAATTAAAATTTCATATAAAAGACTTCAAAGAGATTAATTTTCTCAAAGTCATATATAATAATATAGATATGTGGTGTAACTATACGTAAGATAATTTTTTCAACTAGTACATTGTATATATTTTTTTTATATAAAATCTGGATACAATTTGATCGAATTGGACAACTCATAAACATTATTGAAATAACTAGTGGCCACTAAGATTGTCTCCCGCAAAATAATGGCTATTACAATGTTTCTTTCAAAATTGTTATTTTTTATTTCTTAAATATTATTATCAGACCCAAAGTTGAAAAAGTTAAAAAACAATGTGGCTGTTGCAAAATTAAAGTATGCAAAATGGACTCTTATTAAATAATCACTTTTAATTTCATGATGAAATATATATAATCACATTTATTTATTTATTTTTGATAAATAGCGGTGCAACTTTGAGGGGAGAGTGGGGATTTGAATCTAAATATTAGAGTCATCTAGCAATTAGTGTTAAGAAATATGTCACTAAATACATTAATCCTTGATGAAATATATATAATCATATATAACTACATTTATCCAATGACATTATTAGATAACAATATAAATTAAACTACAAATTTAGAATTGATACAATAAACTGGCTTAGAAAAATTAAGTCATCCACGACTTATGAATGACTTATTAATAAATGGTCATCGTTGGCAAATAATTAGGAATTGGCAACCAACAATGAAAACCCTAGATCCCAAACACACAATAATATGAATAATAGAAGTGAACAATTGTGAAAGAACTTCAACAATAATATAGAAGTAGATTTAAGCACACTGGAAGCCAGAGTCGTCCATTCCACAGTTGTTCAGAATCAGACTCAAGGAAAGAGGAACATTAAGGTTGATGCCAAGAATATTAGCTTTAAGGGCAGTGCAAAGGCAAACAGCAGCTTCAAGATCAACCAAACCCTTAATCAGGTTGCAGCAAGGGAGGGTTGGTGGCGAGCCAATCTGAACCTGAACCAGACCCAATACATTGGCACACACCCCCAACTTAAGGGTATCTATAGGGCAAGAAGCCTGGGAAGAAGGAGGATTTGGAACTACTGATGGTGTTTGGGGCGTCGTCGGTGGGCAAGGAGTATAGGTGGAGCTAACCATCGTGAAGAAGAGGAGGCTGAGAGTGAGAAGAAGAGCAGAGGAAGCAAGAGCCCTGGAAGCCATTTCACAAAGATACTAAAGTTGCTTGATGCTTTGTGAAATGCTTTGCTTGTGGATTTGGAGAGGCGTTGGAATTAAGGATATATAGGCGAGGAGATTTGTTGGTTCGTGTTGGGTTTTAGTTTCTAATAATTGGGTATGAGATTTGGAGAAATGCTACTGTCAAATAATTCATTCACAAGTTGTGCACGGCTTCTTCTGAATTTGACATTAAAAAAAGATTAATCAGTCGGTCACTTGAACTTAAATGCAATCATCTCAATAATTTGTGTATAGTTTATGAATGAAGTTTGTGTAAGAGTAGTGATACTTAAATCTATGTACGACTGCATTTAAAGTTGATAAAAAAATTTGTATATAGAATCACTTGAATTCATATGCAACTGTTACTTTGTGCACAGTTTATGAAAGAAATTTTTAGAAATAATATTACTCTGTGTGAATTGAGACCCACGATGTGAGCACATTGCTTGTTGAAGTTGTAGTGGCAATAGCACCAAGCTGGCATAGCAACTTGCAGGTTCAACCCTATATGGGGAATATGATAGTTGTCAAATTGTATACAAATTAGGTAATCTCTTATTGCTCCAAATTTTAATAGTTGGCTTTCTGAAATGTGTGAAACATAGTATGGGATATGGCCCATTTGTCATATCTTTTGTTATGAAGAGATAAATTTGATTCTGGATTTCAGATTTGGGGAAGGATTTTTTGGTAGTTAGATTAAATATTTAATTAGGAATAATTTAAGTATTTCATATCTTAAAAATATTTTAGAAGCTGATTACGATTCAATTAAATATCTAACTAAGGAATCGTGAAAGCCTTAATTCATTATGGAGATCATGAAAAGATTTTTTAAACCCACTTCACTGATAACAAAACTAGATTAATTAGTTTTGAATTTAATTTACAGCATTGGAAACAAAGCATGAAGAGGTTATAATAAGAGTTGGCCCATTTTAATTAATCTTTTTTTTAGTCTAATTAAAGGTAGGTTATTTATGTTAAGAATACGAAACTAATAAAAAAATATTTTGCTACTTGATCTCTTAATCTGAAAAATTGACAAAATTAAAATTAAAATATATAATTATATGTATAATCATACATTATTTGGTCACTTTATTTGAAAAATTGAAAAAATAATAATTATATGTCTAATGGCACATTATTTGGTCACTTTTATTACTAAGTCAATATGTTCAGATTTATATATATCTATCTATATATATATATATATATATATATATATATATATAGATATATATAATAATGTGTCTAATCATGTTTCATGAGAATATTTTCTCAGGTCAATAATTTGATCACAAGTTAATTTTTAAATTAATTTTATTTAAAATGTAACAATTTATTTATTAAAATTAAATCTTCAGCCTGACTGGCCCATAATTAGTTCTATTGAGTCATTTTGTACTATGAGATGGATGATAATTGAAGTTAAAGTGTTAAGTTGAAGTTCTGGGAAAAATTTGTCGTTATTTAAATATTGATTATCTTAATCCAATATTTTATGCATTAATAATTCTAAGAACACATCTGGTGAGACTTAATTGGAGAGAGTAGACAATAGGTTAAAAAATCTAAAATTTTGGAATCTGTGACCTTATGGATTTTGCCATTATTATCTAATGGAACATTTCCCGGGATCTAGATCTTAAATCTTTTCATTATTTAAGGCTTTATTTGGAACTCAACCAAAAAAAAAAAAAAAGATTTTATTTGAAATTAGAATTTCTTTAGATGTCTAAAAATGAGGTGCCTTTTTGAAATTTTGCTCTTATTAAACAATATTCTAGAATAGAATAGCGGTATCTAAAAGACACCTAACAATAATTTCTTAAAAAATATATTTAAAATTAGAATTTCTTCACACGTCTTTGGCTTTCATTTTTCTTCTTGAGAATAGCGTGCTAGAATTTTTATATTGAACTTTATTAAACTTTATTAATTGGAGCTTTTGTTTTTAATTAAAGAGGGTTCATTATATAATCCAATAATAATAATTTGATACTTGTTAATTAAAGTGATAAATCAGGTTTAGTTTTATCTTAGTGGGCTTGAGCTTAATAATGATGTAATAAATACAGTATTGAGCTAAGATTAAGTACTATCTACTATGGGAGGATAATTATAAATCAATACAATATATATAAGGAGGGGCTGAGTTCCTTCTCTAATCTCGTTGACTTCCTCAGTTTTGTACATTATTTATAATTATTAGGCATTTAGTTCTAGATTTAAGATAGTCTATAACAAATTTTACAGAGCAACATTCTCTAGCTAACAATATAGTATTCTAAGTAATGTTTATTATACTTTAAATGCACCAATATCTTGATTTATTAATAAGCATACGAAATTTTGAATTGAAATGATAAAAAAAGCAAATAGTATATATATTCAATGGTTGATAAACCTACCAACAAAGTAAAATATTCATGTTCTTAATATATCATAAAAATTTACCAATATATTTTAAAGATAATAATTGTAGGACACACCCATATAAGAGACCATCCATAAAATATATCAAATTTCATGACATTCCATGTTATATCCAGCCTAAGAAATGCTTCCATTTTGAAATTAATAATAATTTACGGAGATTCGTCACCATGATTGAACTTTGTATTCATGTAAAGGACAAATATTAGCATGTGAAACTCAATGAAATGATTAATAGTTGTTGAAGACACGATCTATTTATTTTAAAACAAGGAGGTTAGCATTTGGTGACATGGGAATTAGCCCAACCCTGAGAGTATATATTTAATTAGCTTCAATACAAAAAATGTTAAATCATCAATTGATACTGATATAGTAATTAATACATTTATATTTCTTAATATCTCATTTTAAGATATAATTTTCGTTGATGCAACTAGTGAAATTAAAATAATTATGTTAATGTTGTTTGTCAAATTTAAAAAGAAAAATCAAATAACAATAAAGCATGTATGCGATCAGATAGTTGATTAGTTTTTATCTTTGAATATTATATTGTACGCTAGTTTTATAGTATTATGATAGGATACAAAATAAATTTGAATTAAAACAAATTAAACTTTGTGAGTACACTTTTTATGGTATGAATTTTGAATCTAACGATGAATTTTGTAAAAGGCTCATTTTATAAAAAGTTATATAATAATATAAGATTAATTTATATATAGTGATTGTTATGTTATCATTTCACTATTGAGATGGTAGCAATACAATCTATTACAAGAGACTGTGGACCACATGGGTGGAGCTCATTTTTTTTCAGGTGAGCCTCATATTTTTTGTTGGGATCCACAGTCTCTTAATATGCCACATTTTTGTGGTGAGGTTCACAGTCTCCTGTGAGAAAGTCATATTATATTGTCTCAATAATAGAGCGGTAACACACACACATATATATATATATATATATATATAATTTGATATAATTTTGATTAAGTTATGCGGAGGACTAAGTCATGGCCTTATAGCTGACAACTTGAAATGTTCATTTTATGATTGAACCCAACTATGAAGTAAAGTAAGTAAAAGATATTAATGGAAAATTTCAAATTAACCATTAACGTTGCATTGAACATTTTGGAAGTCATCCATTGAGCTTTAACTTTGACACTAAAATCCTACGAGCTAGGCATGCGTGATTTAAAATATTATAAAACTAACATTATGATCTGATTAACACAACATATTAAAGTCACCTTTTTTATTTATATTTTTTTAAATAAAGGAGGTCTCAACACTTTGAAAGTTGAAGAAGCAGAAATGCAAATAGATAAGAGTATAGAGATTGAACCCATCCACGTTAAGCCCACTTCATTTTTAAAGGTTGAGAATTTTATTTTTTTAATATGTTGAGGATTTCAAAATTTTTTGAGACATTAAAATTTTCATATGACAATACGTTAAAATTCCATCTTTTCCTACGAATTAATAATTTTGGATACTTCATTCTAATTTATCGTATGATTAATTTTTGGAGACCAGTACTTCGAATTTTACTTTTTGTATTTTCGTCCTATTTTGGGTGGATGTTATATTTTTATATATGCAATTAAAGTTATTTAATTTGATGATTATTTATACTTTTAAAAGAATATATGTTTATGAACTATGATTTACCTAGAACGATATCTAATGAAAATTTGAAATCTACATACTATCATGCTATCAAATTTATTCTGTTGATTAAAGATACATTTATCAAGATAATCATTATATATGGATTATGATCAGTTCTTAATAGAATTTCAAAGTTAGACTTGCAATTTATATACACTACAAAAAAACTTGCAATTTCTGACGGATTTTCTGATGGACAGTAAGTCCGTCAGAATTTATGACGGAATTTCTGACCCGCTTTTGATGGAAATGAATTGAACCAAACTTTCTGAAGGCCTAGACAAGCCGTCAGAAAATTCATTAGAACCTTTGTCGATAACTGTCAGAAATAGCGCGCCAATGATGGCGGGAAAATTTCTGACGGACACATGTCCGTCAGAATGGCCCACCGACAGTTTATGACAGCTTTGTGGCCTTCAGAATGGAGAAAATAATTGAAACTGTGCGTTTTTACGTTTTCTGACGGAATTTAGCCGTTAGAAATGTCTGACAGCCAAATGTTGTCAGAAAATCCGTCAGAAAACGCAAAATATATACCTTCCTGATTCTTTCTTTACATTTTGAATGGTTTCTCCCCAAATGCATTTTCTCTCTGATTTTTCTGTCCAAGTAGAATTTTCGGACTTTGTTGGGCATTTTTTGGCAAGCTCGATGAATTGAAGTTGTGTTTAATCTATCTCATTTCTCCATTGAGGTTTGTCAAATTTTGTTCATTTTTCTAATCTCTAA
>JASKGM010057898.1:0-18416 GCA_034509205.1 Ceratonia siliqua | reverse complement strand
TATTTGGGGCATGGATGGAGATGATTACGGACATTAAAGACTTTTTCTTTTGGGTATATATAATATAAAGTCAATGAATAATAGATGCATCCCCTTGAAACCCCCAATATTAGCAGTAAAATCAAGTAGAACATATACAAATGATACCCCACTTCCATAATTACCAACCCACCACTTTATACTTCCAAATAATTCATTAATAATATGCATGCCCATTGCTCATACATGCACATTACTTTAATTTTATGCCCAATTTTATTTCTATTTCTTGCTCTTCATTCATCCATTATTCAAATTTAAAATAGTTTAAGTTTATGCTTTTGTTTTCTCTTTATTTCTCACATGTTTTCAAGATATTAATCTTAGTAGAATCACAAAACTGTCATTTCATATATGAAACTATTAATTTCATTGTCGCTAGCTTAGCCTAAATTAACTCCATTATCATTTTAACGAATTAGATACTAATCATTTCAAAAAATAGAAGGAAATCTATGTTAGCAAAATATATTCTTTGGAAGTTTCCAATCTTTAGTTCATAAGATAGAATTTAGATTCTATCTTATTACAAACATGACTACACTTGTTAGAAAGAGAAAATAATAGAATTTTTTTATTAAAACTTTAAACCTCTACAAAGTTAAATTTTGAAGTGGTGTGGCGCTTCTTTTCTTTCCTGCCTCTATTTTTATTATTTGTGTAATTTTTGTCTACTTAAAAATGTATTGTTATATATGTTATTTAGTTGATATATAGTGTTATGGATTATCAAATAAGTTTATATGTCCACATTCAATCATTAATATTATTTTTAGTTAAGCAAAGTATATATCCATACATGCATTACAAATATCTTCAAATTTGATATTAGTATAACCATATCTAAAAAATCACAAATTTAGTTAGGATGAGTTGATTGAATTGTTTCAACTCTCTCAATAGTTGATTTGGTAACATTATCAAGACTTTTTAATTTTCATGTATGTCATGGTTGGGAAGAAGGACAAGAAAAGGAAAAGAAAAAGGAAAAGGAAAAGTAAAACACTTGATCTTTTGATAAAGAAAACAGTCAACTGGAAGTAGAAAGGTTGAGGGAAACCCATTGTGAACTCTGCTAAGTTGAAGAGAATCAGAGATGGGTTGGGTAGGAAACAATGATATGAATAAGAATAAATACTAAATTTGACCCAAAACAGCGAACCACTTTTTATGGAGATCCTTATTTTATATTTATGCTGCCGTAGACTGTAGTTAGAAAGTTTCCATCATATTTTATGTTTTTAGTTGTTGGGAACTTGAATTTAGAGGATATAAGATCAGCTAGCGAATCAGGATATGGACGTTGAGTTAATTTGCTGGAGTATTTTCCCAGAGACGTGTGTTATTGTTGTTGGGTTATGGAGAATGGGACCCTATATGATTAGGAACAGGAAGTATGATGGCCACGTGTCTGGTAATTCTAATGATGCCTTCAAAAAGTCATCTGCAATTTCCCCCCTCAATCCTCATCACTTTATGAAAGTGGAAGCATGAAGAAACAGCTGGATGGATGAACTGCATGATTGCCGGCCCCAATTCAGCTCTACCAACCCTACCTATTCTCCTATTCAACCCACCTCACCCTCGGCCCAACAATTAGCGGACCTGACCTCCCTCCAGCGCCCAAGGAACAAAAATTCGCCCACCATGGGGCTCGAACCCACGACCACAAGGTTAAGAGCCTTGCGCTCTACCCACTGAGCTAGACGCGCAATGCTGACGTTTTAAATAATAACCTACTTAACAGAATTATAATTATCATAGCAATAGCATCAAGTTATCACCATATAAAAATAACTTGTTACTCATAATTTTTTTTTTCTCACAAATTTACTCAATCTCATTTTACATTATTACATCAAAATTTAACCTATTTCAACCTAACACATTAAGTTATGAGTGATATTAAAAACATTTATCGTAATATGAAAAGTTGCTACACCTACAATTATAACCTTAGCTGTTCTGAAACAAGTATTTCGTTTCCCTACTCTCCGTCCTTATAAATCTAGAGAATGTATTTTACCTTCTGAAAAGTTAGTTCAGTTCAAATGAATAATATATTCTAGAAAGACCGGACATAGCCTAATCAAATGAAACATAATTCATATATATATATATATATATAATAGTAAAACTCATAACACCTACCTCAATCATATCTGGAGGAGGAACCCCTTTTCATATTTCAGAATTAACAAATATAAACACGAAGAAAAAACAGAAGTTTGAATTCTGCAACTTACAGAAGATAAAATTCCCTCCTCCTGCTAACACGAAATCACAATTTGTATTTCCCCCCTGTTGACAACAGAAGTCTCCACCCCTCAAGCTGCTGAAGACATCTATTTTAATTTTTACCACTAGCAGTAGCACGGATATGTCCACACCAAATTAGAGATTCCAAAACCGCATAAGCTGCTGCTCCCGTCTCACAGTTAGTCAGTTTTATAATCTGGGTTCTTGTAGGACCCTCCATTCTGCTCAACGCCACTTGTCAACTCCTCCTTCAACTAAATCATGTTGCCAAGCAACGACAAGGGAGAAAAAAAAGTTCATTACTCAAGAATTTTATTACTTGTTTAAACCTAAATAAATTATGTCTAATTCAAGATAAAAGTGTCTAAAACCTTCTTAAGCTAACTGAGAGGCCATGGCATGCAATTAAATTTCTAAAAAACTGACAGCTAATGAATTTACCTTCTGGAGGACTTTCTTCTGATATCTGTAACCCTGTGATAAAAAAGGAGAATAATCTCAAAATGATTTTACATATTGAAACAACTATGCAGCTATTTATTATCGCAAAAGAACTCCAGAATCGTGATGTAACCTTGTCAGTTCCATAGATGTAATCACAGTAGGTGAAAACTGAAGCGAAATTGCTTTGGCTTTGTCCCCCAACATAATGATGGTAATCATGATACTCAGCGCCACCATAAAATGGGATATATTTTGTGAGACTCCAGGGGAAATTATACCTGATAAGAAGTAACATCATAAAATAGTCAGGCACTGCAGAAACCGAAGAATAATGAATTAAATGACGAAAAAGGGGTAGGCGTGGTGGGGGAGGGAAGTCATGCTGCTGTTTATCAATGGCAAAAAAAAAAGATTTTAAGTCAAGCAAATATTTAACAACCCAAGTTGCGAGCGCCAACAGGAAAACATGTCAACCAAACTAATCATCATCCTGATTTATACATATACAATATGTTTAGCCAACAAATTCCTTTCTACGAAGCTGCAAAACCTGCCATTCATACCATCAATACTGGGCCTATATCCACTTACGGCTGAAGTGCAACGATCTCACTCATTCCTAGAGAATTATATATAAGCTTTGCATTTACCTACTGAATATTTGTCCTAGACATAATTAGAGTACAGCAACGTGGTTTCATTCCATTAATAGCAATTTGACTGCGGGTTATCAAGATTGATCTCAGCATAAGAATCTTCCCTCTAATAGGCTCCTGCAAAATAACTTTGCATCCTAATTCCTAACAAACAGCAGAGATTCCACAAGTTCATTGGCAAGTTTCTTCTTCAGTACCAAACTTCCAACCAACTGTACTACTTTTTCATTGTTCAGTGCTAGATGACACAGTTCCTCCTCAACCCTTTCACTGGAATTCTACTATTTTGAAAGTGGAAATTCGCAAGAAAATTGCTGTTATGTTGTTATTACAATCGCATCTCTGCTCTCATCACCATGTTACAATTGTGAGGACCACTATTAACTCTTCTTTAGGGTGATATGAAGCTAAAATGCAACGTACATGTGGTGAAGATGGACATTAACGTAAGTATTCTCAAACTTCAAATCCACACTGGTGCTATGAGACAAGTTACATCAGCCTAATACAGTTGGACAGAGAGAGGGAGAAATGAACCCAAAAACTAAATCAGGGAATGATGATAAATAACAGGTAAAATATTTATATTCATCTTCTAAACTGAAGTGGTAGTACGACACAGCCGAGCTTCATGTGATCAGATCCATTAAAACAGGAATTTTGTTGGAGGAGGGGTACTAAACGAAAGAAAGCACTAAGCAGTTCCTTGATCTGTGACTGTCTACATCACCACTTGATAACCATTTTATTAGTGCAAAATTCTATGAACTTCTAATGTTAAAAAGAACAAAAATATCGTGCTGCATTTCTAGCATTTTGTTGGGAAACAAAATTACATATGTTATGAAGAGGGGGAAAAAAGAAGGGGTAAAGGTGTAAAACTGATTATAGGTCCCATCAGCTCCCCATAATCAAAAGTAAGCCACTATTAGAGATCGTTCCAATCTAAAGTACCTTATATAGACTTTTATTAGGGAAAAGAAAGGGGTGAAAGGAAGGAATTCTAAAGTCGACAGGATTTGGAGAAAATAAAGCAAAGCAGAATTGGACGGTAAAAAAGTAGGTGAGAGAGAAGGAGGAATATCATGCTTTACCCGCTGTGGGTGTCAATCGCCTCAATCTGCCGTAATGCTATCCACAACCAAAATGTAATCATGTGCCCAGGAACCATAGCGGGCCCAAGAAAAGATGGAATTCCAAGGATCAATACCTCCGCCCAATGCGCGTAGGGTGCTGCAAATCCAATGGGAGCTGTGTATTCATGGTGGACTCGATGAATCTTCTCGTACCCCCACTTACAATGCAGAAACCTGTGTATCCAGTAATTGGTATAATCCTCTATCATAAAATACACGGCCAACTGTGAAAGAATCTCCCATCCTGACGGCAATGGCAACCCCGTCCGAATTCCAATCATCTGATAATGAATTGAAAGAGATAATTGAGTTCAGAATCCTCAAGGTCATTCCATAATGTAATAGCTAATTGAAGTGAACCATGTACATATCCCTGTATAAGATTCCGGCGATGTCTTTAGAACTTGGAAGGAATTCAGATGGGCTTTAAACTGACACAGTTGATTGCATTGAAATAAAAATGCGGAATGCCCTATTTCGGATGTAATTGAGGAAATATCATCCTGCAGACTGAACTATTAACCCCACAGATCTCACTTAGATTGCAGGTGACAATATGACAAGTGAATCCCGGCATATTACAACCAAGAAATATTGAGAGAGAATAAATGTGAAAGGAAAGCGTCCCATAAATAAATGTTATAGATTTAAAGTAAATGAAGGAAAGTGATTATCTCTTAAACTCGGCTTCATCATAAAAGGGTACGTCATAATTTTTTATAATAACAAAAAAATTTTAAATATTTTGAATAAAATTTATTTAAAAAATGGTGATTAATCCGAGTTCACATAGAATCACTCAATCAATGAACTCAATGAAGTATGACGGGAGAATTTAGTGATTTAGCACAAACTTACCTTGATGGAAGGGTAGGAAAGGAGTTGCAAGGGTCCAACGACGAGAAAGAACATGCGCATGACATCCTTATAGCACCTAAGCATTTCATCGAAAGATAAGCGAACCTTGGGTTGAATCTTGAACTTATCGAGGGCGGGTAAGCGCTTAATCTCGAAGAAGACGAGAGGGAGAGGGAGGAAGGAGAAGATGAGAAAAAGGAAAAGTATATTATGGCAATAAAGGAAGTAATCTGACTTGTGAGCAGAGTAATTGAACCAGAGGGTCTCGGGGAAGGTGAGGTTTCGGCCGACACCCGCCTGGGCTTCCTGCAAAGAGGGGTAGGGCAGCATGTGAGGAGGGGGAAAAAACTAGGAGTGCGGTGAAGAATGAGTTGGACTTGGCAGTGAGTGAGTGAGAGGGGGGAAAATATGGGTATTTTGGCTGCCGAATGCTGCCCTTTATGCTTGATACAATACTGATAAAACTCAGATATAATACCTTATATCAACCCAACTCCCATGTTTGATCATTACAGTACTGATGTGTGTTCTCTAGACTGTCATCCAAAATTTTGCTCAATTCGTATGTACGGCAAAACATAAGCATGCAGGCTTCAATAATTGGTATCCTTTTGATTTTGATTGAAGGCAATTTATAAAAGTAATGGAGAATGTATTTGACGGATTAATCCATCTGAGTGGCTCAACTATTTATTAATTATCTCATATTCATTTGATTGAAAAACTCCCAGCCGGCCAGCCGAAATGTTCCTAATTTAGAAAGTCCAATCTTTGAAATTAATAGCTATGCGTTGAAAACAAGTGTTTGTGATGCCTATCCTAAACACTGTAAACAGAAAAGAGAAGGTCTCAACTAAAATGTGCTTGAGGATGAGGAATGACTGTTCAGGGAAGCGAGGGACGTCCTTGTCAATTGTCACAGGAGGACTCAGCAACCATAATCTTAGGAGTAAAATATACTCCATTATAGTCTTTTTTTTTTTAATTTTAAAAATATATATTTAACTTCAATGTTAAAAATATGTCATCAATTTTTTTAAATTAACAAATTAAAATTATAAAAATATGTTGACAAATTAAAATTACCCTCCTAACTTCTAAAACCAAACACTCTTATAATTCATTGTTTCTCTTCCTTCCCTGAACATTTCTTCTTCCTTAGCCAAACTCACTCCTTTTCCTTCATCAATCATTCACAATTGTTGAACCGAACAAGCAAGCTTTTCCCCCTTGTTTGTTGTGAGTTGTGCCTCATCACAGGCACAGAATGAATGAAATGAGTGGAGATCTTTATTCCCCTAATTAATTACCAAGAACTTCGTTACCACTAGTGGCGGAGAAAATTTCTATCATCCTCTCCAAAAAACGACTCAAAGAAAGAAAAGAGGGTTCAGTCTACAAGAGACTGGCAAAGCTTTAGCCATTGGATTACATCCATTTATCCTACTTAAACATTTGTTAGAAAGTTTCACATGGCAAGTGTAGTTAAACTATGTGTAAAATATAATATTTGGCAATCCTCTATCTTATAAGTCAGTTTTTCAAAGTTAACTCTTTTTTTGTTTGTTTTTTGAATGATACTAGTGGAGACAAATATGATTCTTTGTTGAGTTCAAATTTCTTCACTGACAAACTCATTGGCTTTGGGTTCGGATAGTTGAGTGAAAAGCAAAAGTGAGATTTTCTTGGTAGCATTTGATTATCTTAGTAATACATGGCATTTGGACTCTAATCGATTTCACATTGTATAAAAAAGGGAACGAAATGAAATACCAAATTTTTCAATTTTCATAAAGGGTTCGAATCATTTTATCGACATGAGTGTTCTATGTCGAAAAAACATTTCCAACCTTTTTTTTTTAAACCATGTTTGTATTAACATAGTAGTAGAAAGAGTAATATTACACTACGCCTAGACTTCAAAGTTCAAACTGCTTAGCTTTAACCATGTTAATGGTCCCAGACTATTGGTTGATAGAGAATCAACGTGGATTTTACCAATGAATCACGAAATGCATCGACAACAAATAAGTGTTCCTGGAAACAATCTATGCAGAGTAAGAGCAACAAGAGCAACAACTCCCCTTTTCTCTCTCAGTCACAGGCATATGGAAAGGAATGATGAGAGTGGGTAAAGAAGGCGTGCGAGGGGATGATGAGGTCTAGCAGTATGACCATTGCAAAATAAAGATGCTTATTATCTTACACTCGGGTATGCTTATTGGGTGAGGCAATCGGCATTGATGGATGGTGTATAATTACACCAAAGTAAAGTTTCAAACTTTTGTTTTTTTGCCTCTGGTATCTGTAACAAGGGGGCTGCTCTCCTGCATTCTCATTTTCACCTAGTTCTCATATAATATATTTTTTTAATGTAAAGAAATTTTAGAATTTCTTATTTCCCTTTTAAATAGTAATTTTGAAATAATAACATTAAAATCTTTTAATGTTCAAAGAAAAATAAAATTTAAAAATTTCTAAAAAATTAGTATATATAAAAAATAATCAAATAATATAAAATAAAAAAATGATAGGAGGCAAAAAAAAAAAGTGCTATATGAGAGTGCTTTAAGCACCTGTAACATATAATAAATGATTGGGAGTTTGTTTAAATGAGTTTGTATTTTTGAGTCGATACTTTAAGTAAAAGTGATTTTTTTTTAAAAAAAATATGTATTTAGTGTTTAAATATAGTTATGCAGAAATAATTTCATTAAAAAAAATAAATATTTTACGTTTAGATACAAAAATATAAAGATAACATGTAAAATTATTAAAAATGACATATAAAAATATTTTTTATAAAATTTATAAAATTTTAAAAATATATTTTCAAAAAAATTTCACTCTATTCTATTAAACCTACTTTTTTCATAAGTTACAAATCCTAACTTAAAAAAAAAAACAAATTTTCCTTCTTATTTAAAAAAAAAACTCTTATAAAATTAAATTCTCCCAAACACACATTTTAAAAAGAATCACTTCTTTTTTTAAAAAAAAGCTATCCAGTATTAGTGACTGTTCATGCTGATGGGTGGAATTGAAACCCTGGAATTGGGCCTACAGGTACAAAAACACCGAATTGAGAGGCCCAAACTGATGAATAGACCCTAAAAAATTAAACACATACACTAATATGGTTTTCATTATGGCATACTTGTTTTTTTAAAGCTAGTAATAAAACATATATTCATTTCTTTGTCCTTATTTTGGTTCCCATAGATCGATTTGGGAATACCCAGGAATCCAATGATTCACGAATAAATCCGTTTCTATATCCAAATCCAAATCTCCAGGCACTTTCCCAGAAGTTTCGTTTCCCATTTGTGTTCCTGTTCCCACATCCAAAGCTCCTTCTTAAACTCTCACTCTCTCAGTCTCAATCTCAGCTCCTAACAACAGCCCTCACATCCTTAACTGCAAATGCTAAAACACTCATCCCCCAACAGCTCTCCAAACAAACTAAAAATTCTCATCCTTCTAAACATGACTTCTCCGTCACCACGTCACCGCCACAAGGTCTCCGGCAAGGCTCCATTCACTTCCGACTTCGTTCCCCCAACAACCGGATTCCCACGCACACTCCCCACCCCAAAGGCCGACTCCCTCCGTCTAACCAAACTCCTGATCAACGTCACCATCGAGAACAGCCTGGGTCCCGTACAGGTGCTGATATCCCCTGAGGACTGCGTCGCCGATTTAGTAAAGGCTACCTTGGTAATCTACAGGAGAGAGAAGAGGAGGCCTTTCTTGAAGGTCGCGGATCCAAAGCGCTATGCCCTTCACTACTCCCCCTTCTCCCTCCAAAGTAATACTCTTACTTTTTATGAATTTCTCTTTTCCAATATTCCATGTGCCTCTGTTTGTGACTTGTGAGGTGGTCCAGGTTTGAAGGCAAATGACAAGTTAAGGAAGTTGGGGTCAAGGAATTTCTTTCTGTGTTCAAAGCCCTCCGCCACCTGTTCTTGCTCCGAGGAAGCCAGTAGGAGTATGGATTGTGCGTTTCCTTTAATGATGTTCGTCCATCTCCTCCTATAGATTACAGCCCCTGTTTCCATGGCCTTTTCCGATCAATTTGATGTCCATTGTCTAGTGTCTATGGATACTATACATATATTTCTGGGAATCATCTGTAAATATTAAGGTAATTATATGCCTCTGTTTGCATATAACGTTTTGGGAACGGCATCTACTCTACTCTCCGACAATCTCCTTAATAATTAACTTCCTTGTATTTTATCTTAAAACAATATACGTAACGCGATTTAAATAACGATAATATAATATTATTAAAAAGGAAAAGGAAGCACTTGAGGTTGAAACAATGCCTACTTATGTACTTATACAATGGTATTTTATGAAATTTTTTTAAATAAATATAAAATATTATTTTAAGATGCCATAGTTTTAAAAATATTAAAAAGTTTATTTGATCAGTTAAAAAAATTATAATAAAAAGACTTTATTCAGATATGATAAAAAGTTGAAAAGTCCAGTAGGTGTTGCATAAACTAATTCCAACATGATCATCTTCATAAAAGTCTATTTATAGATCATTTAAATAAAAATATCCTAACATCAATGGTTGTTTAGAATAATTTTTATTTTGTTTTTTTATAAAATAATTTTTGATAACAAAATAAAAATAAAAATAAAAATATTATTTAAATATAAATTTTAAGAAAGTGTTGATGAGAAAGATAAACGAGATATATTGAATTTGAAAAATAAAAAATATAATGATAAACAAATGTTACAAGGATTGAAAGGTGTAGCGTTTAATTAAAATAGTTATTTTATATATATATATATATTTTTTTTAAAATAATAAATAAAAATAAGTCAAAATGTGTTAAATGTGTTTTTTATTTTTTATTTTTGAGTTATATTTTTTAAAAATAATTGATGAAAATAATATACCCAACCAATTTTTATTTTTATTTTTATGAAACAATAAAATAAAAAATTATTTTTAAAAATCATTCCAAATAACCTCTTTATATTTTACTTCTATCATAATATATTGGTATTCTAATGATACTAAATATTATAATTTTATTAAGATACTATGATATAAAATAATATATTATTATAATTAAAAGTTTCTATTATTGTTAATTTTTAAATTATTCATTAATATTAAATTATTTGATATTTTTAATAATATAATTAATTAAATAAATATGTTATTTAATCATATGCTTTTAAATATCAATTTGGACCTAACAAAAATGACAAGTCTTATCATTGCTTCTTTTTATTTATTTTGTTACTAGTGATGTTTGATCAATGTATGCACATTCTAATTAATTAATTCATCTGGTTTAATCAAAGATAAATTATAAATGTTAATGAGGTATTGTATTGAGTATACTATAATCTTCTAGAATATTATAATATATAAAATTTTAATATTTGATATGATATTTAAAGATTATTAAAAAAATACGATTAAAATATTCTAAAATTTTTTTAAATTAAAAATTGTGTAATATAAAATTTTTTAAAACATTTTTATATGGATATAGACTTAACTAATCAAAGAGTATTATAATTTTAATGGGCGGAAATATTTTGTTACGTTGGGTAGACATTAGTTAATAATAACTTCCATATTTTAATTGAATGAGAGGAGGAGCAGAGTGTGAGCATTGGTATCTTAGGTTCAGCGACTCGCTGGAATCCTGTCCTGACCGTCCAACGGGGGTCTGAGGGTGTAGGCGTGGGCCGTAGTTACCAACTTACCACAACTCAAAAGCAAGCCCTGCGTCCGCCACCTCTGTCTAGTTGCACATCTTATGGTGCCGACGCCCCTTCGCCTGGAATTGAAATCGTAGGACAACAGAGACACCCTAGTAGAGAAGGAGGAGAAAGAGGACCATGGCTGATCTATTTGCGTGGCTCATCTCCTTCTTCCTCTTAATTGCCTTACTCGTCCTCGTCACCTACCAGGTCAATCCTAACAAAACCCTACCTATCTATATCACTCCTTTATGTCCGTGTATCTCTTAAATTTCTTCGAATTTAAAGCAATTTATAGATTGCTATTTCGAGCTACGGTCAATGACACAAGTTTATTTCAATCAATTGATATAAAAAAATCACTCTTCAACTGCAACGAATGAACTTTTATACGACAATTAGATGCACCCGGTCTTGTATTGGGTTTTTCTTAAAAAAAAACAAAATCAGGGGAAAGAGGCTCCCTTTCAATATTTCCTTAGAAAATGTAGTGTTTCGTGTATATAAGGACGAAGATTTGGCATTAGCCATAAGCAACTTCGGTGCTCTCTCTAGGTGATAGTACGGCTACATGTTGAATGGTAATTTGAGTCTATACCAAAAGTCTGATTGCTGCAAAACATTTTTTTGCCGCATGAAAGGTTTTGTCCATCAAGGGAATATTTTAGACACTGTTGATAAATGGAAAACTCAAATGACTTCTCCCCTCTTTTTGGACAACGATATTAACAGATTATAGAGTTCAATTACAGGTAATGTTGAATTCTTTTAAATTATTTTTGCAAGGTATGTACAGTTCTCCAAATCTTTTTGCTTGATATCTTTAGGTTAGAGCTGATGAAGGGCCGGGTTCCAGTCCTTGATTTTGTCAAATTTTAAATGAGCCTGAACCCAAGCCCAACAAAATTTTATATAAATGGAAGCTCGAAGCCCAGTTACACTCTTATGGGATATTGACTTAATAAACATATAAACACTTTGTATGGAAAAGCTTTGGTGTTCCTAAGATTTATTAAACAGAATTAATATGCATAAGATGTTGTTTGTTCTATTTTTGGATAGAGGTCAATCCACTTAAATTTGATGATAAATGAGGAAGTCTGAACTACTGATGAGATGTGAAAAGGATGAAGAAAAAAAAATGGTGGAAAGAACCTATTTTTCTTTTGCTTATAAGTTCCTATGCTGTAATTCATATTTTAGGCGTTTCATTCATCCCTATGTCCATATTCTATTACTTTTATGTCTGTGCTTCAGAGCCTTCCAAAGATTGCTAGTTACTTAGTTGTTCTTCATAATACTACCAAATGAAGTTTTGTCTGTTGCACTTGGTATTATCTGATGTATGCTAACATGGTTCACCATTTTTTGTAGCTCATGTGCCTGGCAGACCTCGAATTTGATTATATAAATCCTTATGACTCCTCATCTCGAATAAACAAAGTTGTTTTGCCCGAGTTTATTACACAAGGTGTCCTATGCTTCTTCTACCTTGTAACAGGGCATTGGGTTATGTCATTGTTTTGTGCTCCGTACCTCTACTACGATGTGAGATTGTAAGTTCTCTCCCATATCTACAACTAAAAGGGCAGTTTGTTGTTTCTAAATGATATTGATTACAAAATATTATGTTTCTAAGTTGCCTTAAGGGGAAAGAATTATGCATGCATGCTAGCTTAAGAGAGAGAGGAAAGGAGAGTTTTTGAATTTTGGATCTTTTCATTCTTCAACATTCTGATGGAGAGTGACTTCCTAGCGAAAACAATAACTTGTAAATGGTGGATTTGACAAACCAATTTGATAGCTGTAACCTACATTTTGGTTTATCCATTCAGAGTTGTTATGCATGCTACATCTTAGATGTCTTCAGTGGTCATGTTACTTGAGAAAAGGATTTGAAGTCTGAATGGGTAACTATACTCTCAAAATTGACCTATTGTTGCTGCAACAACTCTGGACTTGAGGTGCAGTTTGCACAGCTTGGGCATTACTCGTTTGCCAATTAAAGCAGGGAGGTGCCAGTTGAAAGTTCAGGATTAGTTTCTCTTGTCAATGTCTTGTAATAACATTTGTAGATATAAGTCACCGCTGCCCTATTATGGCATTCCAGTCTTTCACTAGTTATCGTTTGCCTGTTAGATGGATGCACACTAGTTAGAGGATCAAAAGAGATGAATTGTTTTGTTAGCTTGAAGCTGCCTGTTTTTGGCAATAATCATGGTTGATATCTTAATATACTGGAATTTGCTTAATATGATCCTGCTAATTGCATATTTTATTCCTTTGATCAGGTACACACAAAGACAGCATCTTGTTGATGTTACTGAGATATTCAATTCGCTATCTTGGGAAAAGAAGCAACGGCTTGTCAAACTATTTTATCTTGTTTTTATCCTTTTCCTCTCCATATTTTGGTAAGCTGACCATAAAAAAGGCCTCTGATTGTCTACATAAATTTTATGGTTTGCATTAAAGGGGATGATTCAATTCTCACATAAAAATTTTGCTGCAGGATGATCTACACGTCATTGGACGACGATGAATAACTGGAATTGGTTGCTTGTTTTGTGGAGTGCTTACTGGAAGTATACAGTGCAGTAAACTTGCACAACTGTATGGTGTAGAGCAATTAATTACTTCCCTAACGTGTACTTTTGGGGTGAGTTCCGGGGTTGTTTTGATTTTAGGTCAATAAGATTAAGCCTGTATGTTTGATGTTTATTAATTTATAGCTTCCTTCGTTCATGCATTGGATTGTTACCCCCGCCCCCTCTTTTCTCTCTCTCTGTATGAAGGGTCACTTTTTACCTGATCACAATTGTTCTTCTCAATAATGTTGCACATTTCGACAAATCGCTTGTGTTTCCCTGCAAAAACATAAATAAATTATAAATGACATGAAGTATTATATGTAACTAAATTCTGTTGAAATCTCTTAACTATTTTATCTTATGATAGGACTGTACTTATTGTACCGAATTATCTTTAATTTCCAACAGACGTACTGTTCTTTTCATTGTTAGAAAACTTGCCTTTTGCATTTTGAAAATTTGTGCGGTATACTTAGCACAACTAAAATTATTAAGCACCAATGAGCTTTTGGCTTTATAATATTAAAGTTCACATGTTCGAGTCTCAATACAAGTCGAATGAATTCAGAAAAAGTTTATATAGCTTATCTTCATGCTGTTCATGCCAAATTTATTTGTGGAATTGTTTTTCTTTTGTTACACGAATTAATGTTCTTTTTTGGGACAAGCTCAAATATAACATTAATCATATAGGGACCGCAAATGGAGGGTTTCATGTACAAAATTTAAAATGACTTAGGTTTAAATGCACTTTTGTTCTTTGTGGTAAAAACGTTATATTTTGATCCCTAATTGAAAATTCAACTATATTGCCTTTTTAATTTTTAAATTGATTCATATAAATCTTTGTGTTATTGGGCATGATCCAGTTCTTCCATGATTCTTAGATAAGGCACATCAAACAATATGGCTCATTTAAGGCTATTGTATGACCACATATCCTATCTTGTGATATGACGAAATCGTGGTATTTGTTATTGATGTTGTACTTTCAATTCATTATTAATTAAACTTAAATGATTCACTTGTCAAAAAGTTTATAATATGTGTATTATATGATGGTGGCTGTTATATTACAGTACACTCTCTCACCTTTTTTTTTTTACTTTTTAGTATTAATAAATTATTTTATATATCATATAATTTTAAAAAAATTTTAAAGTGTTTTTATATTTTTTTTAAATTTAAGAAAAACAAAATTCTAAAAAAATTATTGAATAAACATTACAAGGATAAAAAATTTTAAAAAATTCTCAACAAAATATCAGAAATAAAAAAGAATCAAAAAATAAAAAAATAAAATGTGGTAGAATTGTTACAACACCACTTTTAATGCTGTAGAATAGGACGTTATATGATATACTCACTGCTCGGCACTGCCATTGCAGACTTGAGAAACCACAATTCCAAATGTCAAATCCCTTTCAATCTTACATCTTAATGTATACCAACAGACATTATGTATTACAATTTCATGTCTTTCAAATCCAAACTCTTCAATCACTATGCTACTCTATTCAATTGCTAATTAAAATAAAAATATAATATATGAATCCTATTTCAGATTGTCATTCCGATTTCTTAAAAATACTATAACTCCACATTTTCGTCCATACAAAATGATGAATGTTCAGCACATGCACTTTGACTTCCTGGAGTACAATTGTGAATTGGGTAAATTTCTGAAGTCGTTTTGGGGTGTACCTCTAACCCCTCCCAGCCAAACGTGCCATTAACTCTAGTTGAAAAAAAAAAAAAAAAAGGGACAGGTCCTTAAACGACATACTAGTTGGAAAAATATCACTAATACGGCATTGGTCCTTTAACTTGACTCCAGATCACAACGACAAATACACGAGTGACCTCCTTATCATCTCCTTTCTTCTCCTTTTTCCATCCTTGTTCCCTCTTCTTCCTTCATCGCTCTCCGTTTATTTATTTCAAATGGCGGTTGCACCCTATACTACTGCTTCTTCACCGTCTATTTGTCCTCCTCCTAGGTTATCTATCTGTATTTCTATCTGTGGTGGTTTCTGGCAATTAGAAATTGTAGTTAACTTATGTTGGTTGTCTTTGTTTCCTTTACCAGTTGTGGGACAAAGCTCTATTCAGGATTGAAGCTTCAATCCGCAAGTATGCTCGCTTCCGTTGCGTTATCCTTTTTTTTTTTTATCTCCGTGTGGTTGCTAACCATATTTTATTTCCTTTTTTTTTATTTTTATTGATAATCAATTGGAGGTCCTTTTGGAGCGGGTAAACCTAACTTGACTGCTGAGTTTTACGGAAAAGTTCACAAGAGTCTCCAGTGCCGGTAAACCTGTAGCCTGAGCTCCCTCCTTCCCCCTTCCCCCTTCCCCCTTCTTTTCTATCTGATGGTTAAAGAGCGACGCGGGTTTAACGCTCTGTTGGATTATGGCAAAGTTGTGTTTTTGAAAGATAAAACATGATGTTTTCATTTTGATGTATCTATAGAAAGTACATTTGGTGATGATATTTGAATTTGAATTGCTTCTTTCTCCTCCATTAATTACCAGCAAGCAATAGATTGTATGGATAGAGGTTTATACTAGCAACTGACACCTTTTGATAGAAGGGAAGAATTCTTTTCCGCTTTCTTTCCTTTGTAATCGAAGTGGGAAGCAACCATGTCTTCGTGTGCTCGCTCTAATGTGGTTGACTGGTTGCTCTGCCATATTTTTGTACTACTGTATGCCTGGTTCTTATAGGCTCACTGATCCTGTAAATCTGAAAACACAATGCTTTTGATCCTTCATGGTTTTCCTTGCTGAAGTAAGCAAGTTCCCCAATCATAACCTTTATAATTTCCATTAGCTAATTTTAAACTGTAAATTGGTTCAGATCTTATTAACCATGGTTGGTTTATTATGAGAGATCTTCACTTACTGATGCCTGATTTAATGAAAGAAAGGAATAAGAATTGATGTAGCCCAAGGAAGAAAATTTTTCATGAATGGTGTGATTGTTTGAATAAATAGATTGATGCAAGCAATATAAGTTTTCATGTTTTCAGGTCCTGTAACCACAAAGCAGCGAGAGCACAAATTCAGATGATGCCCATAGGGACCCCTAAAGTCCCCTATAGAACGCCTGGTGAGGGAACCTGGCAGTGGGTTGATTTATGGAATGCCCTTGTAAGTCATTAATGTGGACATCTAGTTTCCTTTAGATTTGCATCACTTTTATAGAGTTAATTTTTCAAAGAAAACCAGTGAGTTCTTGGATGCAGTATCGGGAACGTGTTATCTTCATTGGAGACAACATCGACGAAGAATTTAGCAACCAAATACTGGCAACTATGCTGTATCTTGACAGTGTAGATAACTCCAAGAAGTTGTATATGTATATCAATGGTCCTGGTGGGGATGTGAGTCTTTTATGATCCAAGTATTTTGTGCTCAATCCTTCAATGTCTTGTTGATTCTGTCATGTTAAAACTGCTAAAGCTTGCTACTTTTTGCAGCTTACACCAAGCATGGCTATATATGACACTATGCAGAGCCTGCAAAGTGCTGTCGCCACCCATTGTGTTGGCTATGCCTATAATCTAGCAGCATTTATTCTTGCCGCTGGAGAGAAGGTACTCAATTAATATGATGTTTGGCCCACAAATATAACTTTCTAAAGCTATGTCTGTCATAGGAAGGGGTCATATGGTTAGAGATTCCCAAATCCCCACTTAATTAAACATGACCTATGTGGTGTGGAAGGATACTTGAGAGTTTTTTGGGTATTATAAATTTGTACCTAAATCATTCCTATCTTTGAGACATTCAATCATTGGGTATATAACCAAAAAGAAAGAATAGAAGAAATCTCTTTCTCTGCTCCCATGGTAATGTGTGAGTATGTGACACTAAATAGAAAAGTGCTATTTCTAGTGCAGTATGATATCAAATAGGGGTATTGGAAAGATTGGTCTTTTCCCTTGTGCAATGCCCCTTATAGACTTGGGATTGTTCACAACCTCTCATCATCCCACCCCAACAAAGAGAAAAAGGATAGTAATATAGAGTTACTTTTCAGTCATTAATCCGACCATAACTTTTACTCCTGAGCTTCCACCTTTCTGCTCCAATTCCTTTGTGTTGCCGCATTCATGTACCAGTGTTCTTTTTTCATACAATGTGTGCCTTTTGTCCATTTTGTTGAGTCTATTGACCTCCTTATGGTTTTGAAAGTCGACTGAAGATCTACTTAACCTTTCATAAGGGCAATCGCTTTTCAATGCCTCTTTCAAGAATTGCTCTCCAGTCTCCAGCAGGGGCTGCCCGTGGTCAGGTAAGACTGGCTTCAGTCTGAGATCACTGTTATTATCAGCTTTCAAATATGTGAATGGGATTCCTTTTGATGCTAACATCATATGAAAATTCTTTCAGGCCGATGACATTCGCAATGAAGCAAATGAGCTTCTTAGAATCAGAGATTACCTTTTCAATGAGTTGGCTAATAAAACAGGACAGCCTGTTGAGAAGGTCAGTTCACACTCAATGGTGAAAAACATGGAGATAAATGAGTTGGTGTAACTTGTGTATGATCATTATTGACTCTTTCTGCCATATCTCGTGATTTTATATTTGTCTAACCAACCTACACAGAACAAAAATGGAAACGCATGAAAAAGTTTTAGCTTTTCTTTGGTGAAGAAGTAAAATCCATCCTTGATTCACTAC
>JASKGM010057887.1:0-18417 GCA_034509205.1 Ceratonia siliqua | reverse complement strand
TTAGGCTCTCAAGATATCTTATTTATTACTATTTACTAGTTGGATTAAGATTCAATTTCCTATTTTGGCATAAGATTACTTTAGTTTGCGTTATTAGTCCTTGTAAGATAAGAGTTCTTTGGGTCGCCTAAACAAGCATCAGTGTGTTTCTAGGGATTTCACTCTGTTTAGAAATTGATCAACGACAGATTTGAGTGCTTCCCTATATCGTTCTTGTCTCTTCCTTCGTTCTACAGCAATCTAGGCGTCTAAAAATTTCATTAGGCAGAAGTTCATTTACTTTTTGGCACAAAATAGGAGAAAGATTAGGTTACCTGAAATAAAGGACATGGTCGTGTGCAGAACAAACAAGAAACTCGGACATTGAATCATTCACTCTCAGTTTACCAACTGATTTGCCAATTGTTCCACGATTTTGAAGGTTAAAGGTGCTTGGCTTCATCCGCTTAACATAACCTTTTTCACTAAGTGCCTGAAAGTAAAAGACAGAATCATCAACATCAGTTCAAAATAGAATCATACACAAAAATCTTTAGGTGGCCTATGTATCAAAGAAGAAAAGCACAAATGTAAGCTTTATACTGCAACATACCAATAGCATTTCTTCATTTGGAATAACATCAATGTCTTCAAGTTGACCATTATCTGCATCATCCAACATTGAACGCCTTGGACTGGCATATTTGTTTTTCAGCTCGATAGCTTCTTCTTCAATAAGCTATAAGTTTGAGGAAAAAGCGAAAAGGTTCAGTTCAGAAAATGAAATTATTTATTTTCGCACTGTTAATAGTGTCTCTCATGGAGGACACACAATAGAAGTAATTTAGAGTAAGAGGCAAGAAAGAATAAGGGTTGCAACAAGAACTCCAATAAGTTTAGCTAAAGAAACTGTATAGTCAAACCCAAAAACTTGCATATTATTTTTCAGCGGTTATTTTGTAGTTCTGTTCCATTATAACAATCAAACTGAAGCATTAAGATCAAGCCTTTGGGAACAAAATGATGAGGAAAAAAATGAGAGGAAAGAAAGTAAAGGTAATGAAAGTCAGGAATCAGAAAATAATTTTCTTCTCTTATGTTAGATGTCAAAAATTAGGAGAATAAAAAAGAAGAGATGGCCACCAAGAAGGGTTGTCTCAATTGGTAAGATCCTTCGAATAAAGGGTCTTCGGTTTGAGTCTTGCTAGTGATCCCTCATTGGTAGGCATCCACTAATTGCGGAGCGCCTGCCTTGGAGCTAGAACAACCTATCTTCCTCCTAAATTTTTATTTTCCAAAAAAAATGAAGTCAAAATTTTAAAATTATATATTCAACCATAATTAAATTATGTTGAGAAGGTATTTTAAGGACAATTGAGTAATTTTGAATATGATCATTATATATTTTAACTTTATCTTCATTTTCTCCCCCATTTTATTAGGGAATAATTTTGGCAAAATTTAGGTGAAATATTATCCTTATTTTCATTCCTCCCAAATTGTTCTTTGTTTTCCAAACAAGGTAATGTAACTTTCACTTAAAATTACCTCTGATTTCACCCATTCCAAAGTGTAAAGTAAAAGTTACGCCAAGTAAAATTGACACAACAACAAATAAGCAGAAGATATGCAAGTTCATAAAAAGCAATTACAGTCCATATTTGACATGGAATATGAAAATGAAGAAAAAATTGGCAAACAACCTCCATTTGCAAAAAGAACAGTTGAAATTTGCCTTGCGAGTTTCACTATAAGTGTACTTTAATGTCCAATGAACACAGGTATCAGAATGACAACACCATTGGCATATACAGTAGGTAAGCCAACAAGACAAACAATAGGAATATACGAATAAAATTACCAAGTCAAAAGCCAAATAATACAACATTACAAATTGCCATACCAACAACCAGGCAATACCAGTATTAGACTGAACAAATACACTTATTGAACTAACTTAATGAATTAGCCTGAATAATCAAACAAAATTTTCAGAAAGCTATTTCAGTAGATAATTTATAAATGAGAGGAATAATAATTTTTATAGTGAAACTATACCTCCAGTATATTTTTCCTACTGGATAACAGTTCCTCCAGCTTTGAAATTTGTTCCATCAAAGATTTACTTTCATCCACGAACTTTCTTCTCTGCACAGCACAAAGTAAATAATTTCTACTTCTGGTCTCATTACAGATATTTTTATACAAACTTTTTTTGATAAAAGAAAACAAGTGAAATTATTAGTGTCAATTGGCATGATTACAATGCACCTCAAGAAGGGTCAGTCTTCTTAGGTTCATATCCAATATAGCTTCAGCTTGTTTCTCAGACAGGTTGAACTCTGCAATAGGATATTACATATACATAGTAGATAATTAGAAAATCTAGACTTTGAGGCCATGATTATAAGGACTGAATTTCAGTAACAAATAGAAGTTTTCAAAAGATAGGGATATAAATCTAACACTCAAACTGAGTATCAAAATCCATGTGAGCAACCTCTTCATATGCCTTACAATTACATTTTTAGGAGAAAGGGGATTTTCAAGAGACCAAGATCAAGAAATAAACTTAAAATGAGATTACCATTTCTTAGACCAGCTGACGCCAATGAGTTACTTGAAGATTTACGTATTATGCAAATCACTCCATCTAGATTGTCAAGCCCAATAACAATACCCTGAGTGTGTACAGAACAATGTTAACAACCAAGAAGCTCAAGAAAAAGAAAACATATGTTTTGTAACAATTAGTCCATTCCTTTTGAGATCCCATAAGAGAAATTCTATCAAAAGACCACAAGCAGTGCAACATGTAGAAGCCAAATGAAGAATTATATCACAAAGCTATTAGGATGACAAGATTCTAAGTGAACAGAGCATCATGGAGAAGCTAAATGAACAATTCTGTCACAAACTAAGTAGGGAGACAAGATTCTAAGATAGTAGTAAGCATTGCACATGTCTAATAACCATAGCGAACAATGCAGATATTTACAAATTTTTCCTTCCTTCTTTGTCCCAAATCTTAGAGAACTAATAAAGAGCTCCAAGAGACTGGAAGTAAAAACACCATATCTCCTAAAACCACCACTCCAAGAAGTTACTAAACAGAAAACCAACTCAAGATCTTCATAAAGAAAAGTTACCAATTTTGTCCCCATTTCTTGATGCTCTCAATTCAAAGTGGTGGCTAAACTCCGAAGTTGTCTTTGTAGCCTATTTTGTTTTTCCCTTTCATAAAAGTAACACGAAAAAATCCACCGTACCTTCTTCACCTGAGGGACTAGCAACTTCATTCTCAACAAATCAAGAAGGTTTCTGATGGAAACCCAATAGAAATAACACTGAATTGATATATATATTGTGGAATAGCACCATATACACACTCCCACCATACAGAACACCAACACTTAACAAGATCACACTATAGGACCGCAAACACTAGAACCCATAGTACAACTAGAAACTTACAACAGATAAAGCAGGTAACACAACACAATAAACCCTTCCCTAGCAATGTGGGCGCTAGGACTCCCCCTTCCTCACTGTCTTGCAAAATTTTTCCCCCTTTCGGCCGTTCCCTTCTTTTTCTTTTATATTGGACAGAAAGGGCCGCTTAAACTAGTACCCTTGGTGAAAACTCTCTTTTGCCCTTAACCATCTTTTTCCTCACATATCCCCGTTTGATTGGGGGCCCATCATTACCCCCCCCCCCACCCCGGTATGAGAGCCACCTTGTCCTCAAGGTGGAAGTTGGGAATTTGTTCCTTGATGATTGAAACATCTTCCCACTTATTGTCGCAATCTGGCAGTCTCACCCACTTGATGAGAACCTCTCGGTTTCCATCCACCAATAGCCTGCTTTGCACAACTGATTCAGGAGTTACTCCTAATTCATTATCCGCAGTGAGGTCAACGAGCATGAGCAAGGTTGGAGATTGAGCATGTATTGCAAGTTTTAGCTGAGATATGAAAAACGGGGTGTATACGTGCTTCGGGGGGCAAGGTTAACCGATAGGCCACCAGTCCCACCTTCGCTTCAACCCTATATGGTCCATAGAACCTGGGACTTAATTTCTCATTTGTCTTCTTGGAAAGCGTGTTGAGCTTGTAGGGTCGCACTTTCACATAGACTAGGTCACCAATGTTGTGGTTAACCTCCCTCCGTTTCAAATCTGCTCTTGCTTTCATTTGGGATTGGGCATGAACCAAATTAGCTTTCAACTCCTTCAAAATCTGGTTACGTTCTCTTATTTGAACGTTGACTTCTTCTACTTGCAAAGGTTTATCACAAAACTTGAGGAGGGTGGGAGGGTCACGTCCATAGGGCCTTGAAAGGGGCCATCCTCGCTGCACGTTGAAAGGTGGTGTTGTACCAATATTCAGGCCACGGTAACCATTTATTCCACTGTTTCGGTTTACTCCCTGAAAAACACCGCAAGTAGGTTTCCAAGCAACGGTTCACCACTTCGGTTTGGCCATCTGTTCGAGGGTGATAGGCCGAACTCATCCTCAGTTCAATCCCAGTGGCCTTCCATAGCTCCTACCAAAAATGGCTAATGAAAACTCTATCACGATCCGAGACTATAGAGTTGGGTACCCCATGCAACTTAACTACCTCCTTGATGAATACCGCTGCAACTTCCTTTGCTGTAAACGGATGGGCCAATGGTATAAAGTGCCCATACTTCGTAAATCTGTCAACAACCACCAAAATCACATCCTTGTTCTCAGATTTAGGCAAACCACAGATGAAATCCATGCTAATATCTTCCCAAACGTGGTTGGGAATTGGTAAAGGATGTAACAATCCTGCTGGAGACATGGCTCTATACTTGCTAGTTTGACAAACATCACACCCGACAACGAATTTCTGCACATCTCTCTTCATCCCTTCCCAGTAAAACAAACTAAGTAACCATTTATATGTTCTAAAAAACCTGGAGTGGCCTCCCGTGGGCGAGGAATGGAACTCTCAAAGTAACGATTGGATCCGAGGGGATCCCCTGGGTATTACCATCTTGCTCGGAACAACAGTTGCCCTCTACATAAAGAATACTCAAGTTGACTGGTGGGATTCTTCACTAACTGCTGTATGATGGTGGTCATCCTAGCATCCCCTTGAACTTCCTCCTCAAACTTACTCCAGTCGTCACAAAAGGCCATAGTAATTTCTCCTAGTTCTGTGGCAACTTCTCTTCGTGACAAGGCATCTGCGGCTCCATTCTCTCAACCGGGCTTGTATTGTATAGAAAATTTATACCCCAACAGTTTGGCAGCCCACTTTTGTTGTTCCACACTCATAATCTATTGTTCCAACAAGTATTTCAAACTGCGCTGATCTGTTTTGATCACAAAGTGGTTACCAACTAAGTAATCTCGCCAATTCTGCACTGCGAAGATGATGGCCATTAATTCCCTTTCATAAACCGAGCATCTCCGTCCTGTAAGGGACAGCTTTTGGGTCAATTACGCAATAGGGCGTCCTTCCTGCATTGATACTGCTCCAAGTCCCCCTCCCGAAGCATCTGCCTCTATTTTGAAAGGTTTAGTGAAATTTGGCATCACCAACACTGGGGCTGCGGTCATGGCTTTCTTCAGAGTTTCAAAAGCCTGTTGAGCTGCACTGCCCCATTTGAAATTATTTTTCTTAAGTAACTTGGTCAGGGGTGTTGCCAACCCTCCATAACCCTTAATAAACTTACGGTAATAGCCCGTTAATCCCAGAAATCCACGTAAGCTTTTGACGTCCCGTGGAACCGGCCAGTTAACCATGGGGTCAATCTTGGTAGGGTCAGGTTGAACCCCACTACCAGAGATGATGTGGCCTAAATACTCTAATCTCCTTTGTCCAAAAAGACACTTTTTTTGATTGAGCAGTAAGCCATTATCCCTCAAAACCTGTAAGGCCGTCCTAACGTGAGCGGAGTGAGAATCCAAGTCTGTACTATAGATGAGGATATCGTCAAAAAAGACTATAATGAATTGACGGAGAAGAGGTCTGAATATCCGGTTCATGAGGGCCTGAAACATGGACGGTGCATTAATGAGGCCGAATGGCATAACCAAAAATTCATAGTGACCCTCGTGGGTCCTGAAAACTGTTTTGTGTTCATCCCCCACTCTCATTCATATCTGATGATAGTCCGACTTCAAGTCTAGTTTCGAAAAGATAGTGGCACCCCCTAATTCATCCATTAATTCATCAATGATCGGAATGGGAAATTTGTCTGGTATTGTGATTTTATTTAAAGCCCTGTAGTCCACACAGAATCGCCAACTGCCATCCTTCTTCTTTACCAATAGCACTGAACTTGAAAAAGGGCTGGTGCTTGGCCTAACGACTTCAGCTCGCAACATCTCTCCTACAAGCCTCTCGATTTCATTTTTTTGGGAATGGGGATACCGGTAAGGCCGGATGTTAGGAGGTTGAGCCCCACACTGGAGTTGGATTTGATGATCTTGCTCCCTGATTGGGGGGAGACTAGCTGGATCTCTAAATAAGGATTCAAACTCCTTCACCACCTCCTTGATTTCCCGCGGTTGATCTCCTTCACTGGGCACCTCTAAATTTCCAAATTCAATCAAGAATCCAGCCCCTTCAGATTTAATAGTGTGCACCATGGTCTTGAGAGAAATTAATTTCCTGGAGAGAGACGGGTCCCCTTGTAGGCGAATGTGACCATTGCCGAGCTTAAAATCCACAATCAAGTGCTTACAATTCACTTGGATGTCACCCAGAGTCTTCAACCAAGCCATACCCATAATGACATCTACCCCGCCTAGTTCCAGAGGAAAGAAGGTTTGTATTACCCAAATGCCCTGCAGCTCCAGCTAGACCTCTTTACGTACCCCTTTGCCCGTGACCTTCTGTCCATTTCTTATGGTGACACCAAAACATCCATTTCCAGTCAGAGGTATCCTTAGCTTTTCCACCACTTCCACGCTGATGAAGTTATGGGAAGCTCCTGTGTCAATGAGAATCACCACCTCCTTGCCCTTAATTTTCCCTTTTATTTTCATGGTACGGCTCGCTGTGAATCCCATGAGTGATTGCAAGGACACCTCTAAATTAAAATTCTCCCTATCATCCTCCTGCTCAATCACCTCAGTTCTGTTGCCCCTCTCTGTTATTTCCCTCGGTTCGCTATCTTCTCCTTCTTCTTCTTCAGACATTAATAGGACCTGCAGTTGTCTATTCTTGTAGCGATGGGTGGGAGAGTATCGTTCATCACACCTAAAACAGAGTCTCTGTTCTCTTCTTCCTGCTGTCTCAGCCTCAGTTAGCCGCCGAAAACTCCCCCCTCCTTGGTTGAAGCTGCCGCAGAACTATCCAACACGTTCTCCCTGCCTCATCGACCCTTTCTGTCCTTCTTCTGACGTGCGAGTGCCATGGTCACTCCCCCTGGCGTTGGGCACGACCGTGGAGGGCGAGGTCTCACTCTAAGTTGAAACATGCGAAGGTCCTGTCTATGCAGGAACGTGCTGTTGAATGACCACAGCTTTGAATTTGGTCTCGTGATAGTTGGGTCTTAGCTTTCTGGCATTTCAGGCCCCCTCCAAAATCCAATTCCTTTCTTCTACCTTGTGGGCTTGGCCCATCAACTGCAAAAGGGTTTCATTGTTAACCATTTTAACCTTTGCTCTTATCTCCTCGCAGAGTTCATTCAAAAATAGTCCCATTCACAATTCTTCCGAAGCCTCTGTTAACGGCGCTGATAAAAGTTCGAACTCTTCCCTGAATTCAGTCAGGGTCCCGGTTTGCTTCAGTGCAACTAGTCGCTCGTAGCCCTTGCCCGCTTGCGAAGGGTGGAATCTGTCCAGCAACCCGTTAAGGAAGTTCCTCCATGATCCGAAACCTCCCCTCCCTTCCATCCATTGCAACCAATTTAGAGCTCGCCCATCTAAACAAATAGCCGCAGCGTCTATCTTCTCCTTTTTTTCTATGCCATTGATGCGAAAGTAACGTTCAATCTTGAACAACCATCCCAATGGGTCTTCCCCCGTGAAGATGGGTAATTCTAAATTTTTGTACCTGTTCTCATGGTCACTTCTTTCTTCTCTAGGCATATCTTCCCTCTCTCCAACTCTTTCTTCTTCTATTCTGTTAGATCCCCCAGCAGACTCCTCTCTTCGTTTACTCTTACCTATACCCTCCTTTAATTCCAACAAGTATTCTCGGATCACTTCCATTTCTTTGCTCATTTCCTCCATCCGTTGATCCATTCTCTGCTCCACGCTGTCCATCCTTTCCTTCAATCTAGTATTGACCATCCCCCGGCTCTGATACCAAAATGATGGAAACCCAATAAAATAACACTGAATTGACATATATATATTGTGGAATAGCACCAAATGCACACTCCCGCCATACAAAACACCAACACTTAACAAGATCACACTATAGGACCGCAAACACCAGAACCCACAGTACAACTAGAAACTTACAATAGATAAAGCAGGTAACACAACACAGTAAACCCTTCCCTAGTAATGTGGGCGCTAAGACTCCCCCTTCCTTACTGTCTTCCAAAATTTTTCCCCCTTCCGGCCGTTCCCTTCTTTTTCTTTTATATTGGACAGAAAGGGCAGCTTAACCTAGTACCCTTGGTGAAAACTCTCTTTTGCCCTTACCCATCTTTTTCCTCACATATACCCGTTTGATTGGGAGCCCATCAATTTCTAAGGTCTTATTTGTTTGCTGCACTACCAATAAAATTAATAGATAGATTTGATAAATAAATGAAATACAATTGATAAATGGAATTCCATATATTCACAGAATAACTTAATGAATATTTAGCCCATTTATTAAAAATTACTTGTAAAAGCAAATGGTTCACATCAAGCCTTCAACTTCTTTTAAACACAAACTAGACAAAAAAAAAAAGGCATATGCTGAAGTACAACGGATATATTGTTAGCATGATATATAATTCATAACACACAACACTTCATATAGGTTTTCCTGAATTCAGCGCAGAAAAGGAGAAAATTAACATTGTTGGTGGTTTTGCATCCAATCCATATAATAAGCCATTACATAAAGAAATTAACTCCTTAGGATATAGCATATACATATGTAAGGCATGCAGGTGTACATCAATGATCTCAAGGATCTTGTGTTCAGATGCTCTCAATTTGAGTCAAAGCACTCCAAGGAGCAGATAGCTCCTATTAACTACAAAGAAAACTACTCTCAATTTAAACTAAGACATTCAACAAGACTAGATCATGCAAAAATACATGTTTGGTGTTACACTGGTTTATTCAGCTATCACTTTTATGGTAACTGTAACTTACAAAAAAAGACATTTCTAACTCCTCCCCAAACAAAATTTGTCTAAAGATTTATACTGTCCACACACACACACACAGAGCATATACCTCAACAATATGTCTTCTCTCCTGTGCTTGTGAAAGCTTATACCTTGCACGTCTCACAACAACAGAGCATCTGAAGTCTATGAATGCCTGAAAAGGTTGAAAATTAAGGAAGAAAACAAAAGAAAATTTGTTTAATTAATATCAGCAGTAAATTGTTGGATTCCAGATTATAACAAAGGGGATTTTTGCAGGAGTGTCTTTGTCTATGATGAGTTTTCCTGTTTGGTTCTTCTTTCTCTTCTGTTTCCCTTAAGGTGGCTTTTGCCAGCGGAATGAAAGATTCCCATTCCAGACCACTTATCCAGGAATGTTATTCTGAAGAATGTTAATTTTAGGAATATTGAAAAAAAAAAAAAAAGGTGTTTGGTTTGCATGAAGCATTCCCAGGAATCATTGACAAGACTCTTGACTACAGTACTTAGTTTAGTTTGGACATTTCAGGAATCTTGAGCATTTCCCCCAAAATACCCATATTAAATTAACAAGACAAAATATAATTCATTATTTGTCTTAACATTAATTGAAATTTTGATCAAATTTGTTTACATTTTCCTTGATGTTAAGAAGTATTAGGGATTTAGGAAATCTTGAAGGTTAAGGAAATAGTTACTTGTAGTGCACCCAAAGTAAAGGGTATAAGTGTCTTTGTGAGATTATAGTATTAGTACATAGGATGAGAGTTAGTGGGGTTAATATAACTTCTGGTTTCTGTAGTTTCACAAGTTTTTGCTTTGGTTCTTATAGTTTTTTTTCTTTGCAATTAAGTTCCTAAAGTTCTAATTATTTTCGATTTAGTCCCTAAAGTCACCCACCATTATCACTCTGTTAATTGAGTTTAAATAAATAAAAATATAAGGAGCAAATCAAAAACTCGATGAAACTATAAGGGCCTTTGTTTATTATTAGAAAATTGATAAAATTTAAAATTTAGAAACATGGATCTTTATAATTTGTGTGCTGCTAGACAAGTTGAAAAACGCTTTGGGTTTCAAGGAACTACATGAGTAGGGAGTTTTAATAGTCCTGATACTAGATTTCATTACCTTTTTTCTTTGCAGAAATGTATTAAAACGACATAGTGAAATTTTGTGAAAAAATGCTAAATGACATTATCATGGTTGTCAATACTCACGAGTTAAACTCGCGAGAGGGGGGGTAAACTCGGATCGTAAATTTGTAAGAGTTTACATATATCAATAAATAAATATTAAAAAATATATAGTCATCATAAATAATACTTAACATACATCATAATGTGAGAAAAGCAAAAACAAAACATATATAGCATACCTAAATATCATAAATCAAAATTATATGAACTTAGATAACTCAAATGTTGGAGTAGCGCAGAGGTGAGGGACAACAAACCCAATGGATTTGCTGACTTGCAAACGCAAGATTTGGCAAAAATCTGGAAGAATTTCCAGAAATACACTGTTCAATGAAAAGTAACGGAGTCGAATACACCGTCTGAAATGAGAATCTGAAACTGATTTTTTTTTCCCCATCCAGAATATTACATATCAGGAGTACAAAAGATCCTTAGGGGAAATTACTAAAATACCCCTAACACAGCAGCAGGAAATAACAGTAAAACTACAACCAGATGTTACAGTGCAGTAACTAGACAAATAAACAAGACACATAAATTATAGCAACATAAAACATAAAAATAACAGCACAAACACTCATTTCTTGCTGCCTTTCTGGTTATCAAATTGGCCAAGGAATTTCATAGCAACTTGTTCCACGTTAGTCCTTCTCTCTTGTGAAGAACTCGCCCTCGAGTTATTTGGATAGAGTGGTTTCTCATAATCGAAGTATTCAAATAAATCCGCCACATTGAAAGTTTTAGAGATGCCAGATTCTTCAGGTAAATCAATGACATAAGCATTGGCATTTATCTTCTTGAGAATCTTATAAGGGCCATATTTCTTGGGGCCTAGCTTGCTATAGGTACCCATAGGGAATATCTCCTTCCTTAAAAACACCATAACTGAATCACCTTCTTGAAATTCTTTATATCTTCTACGCTTATCAGCAGCCGCCTTATACTTCTGGTTGGTAATCTCAAGTTTATGCTTGACTGCCTCTTGGACTCCAATCACCTTTTCTGCTAGGTGCTGGGCTGCCACACTCCGTTTAGAAATATCAGGTAGTTTAGCCAGATCTAATGCATGTTGAGGTGGTTTTATGTACACTACAGAAAACAGAGATCGCCCTATAGCCTGGTGTGGTCCATTGTTATAGTCAAATTTAGCTTGGGGAAGAGCATGGTCCCAAGCTTTAGGTCTATCTCTACAAATGCATCGAATCATGCTTTCCAAAACCTTATTAACAACTTATGTTTGCCCATCAGTTTGAGGATGAGCGGTACTGCTGAAATTCAAAGAAGTATCAAACATCTTACATAGTGTGAGCCAAAAATGACTTAGAAACTTAGTGTCCCTATCTGAAGTAATAGTTTTGGGAACTCCATGCAACCTCACAATCTCCCTAAAAAATAATATGGCAAAATGAGAAGCATCTAAGGCCTTCCTGCAAGGAATAAAATGAGCTATTTTCGAGAAACGATCCACCACCATCATCACAGAATCCACTCCTCTTTGGGTTCTTGGCAAACCCAGAATAAAATCCAAGGAGAGATCTTCCCAAATATAATTGGGAATAGGTAAGGGAGTATACAAACCCGTATTCTGAATGAGACCCTTAAAGGTCTGGCAAGCATAACACATCTTAACATAATTCCCTACATCCCTCTTCAATTGTGGCCAATAATATTTTTCTTCCAAAAGTGCAATAGCCTTTTCTCTTCCCAAGTGACCACTAAGACCACCTCCATGCATGTCTCTAATAAGTTTTTCCCGCAAAGATGTTCTAGGAATACATAATCTGTTGCCTTGAAATAAATACCCCTCATAGATATGGAATTCTCCTACAGACTGCATAGAAACACACTTCTTCCATAACACAGAGAATCACTATCATCTTCATATTGATCTTTCAAGCATTCAAAACCAATGATCTCTTGCTGCCAAGTCATCAACAAAGTGGCTCTTCTGCTCAAAGCATCTGCAACTCTGTTACTAGTCCCTGCTTTATGCTTTAGAACAAAAGTAAATTTATGTAAAATGGTAGACCACCTAGCATGCATATTACTCAGATGCCTCTGAGTGTTGAGAAACTTTAGGGCTTGATGGTTAGTATAGAGGACAAACTCCCTCTGAATTAAATAATGTTCCCAATACTTCAAAGCCCTTACAATAGCATAGCATAAAATTATTAATCATAGGTAGACCATTTCTTTCACACAGCATTCAACTTTTCACTTAAATAAGAAATTGGCCTTCCCTCTTGGGATAAAACTGCTCCAATGCCTATGCCACATGCATCACATTCAACTTCAAAAAACTTTTCAAATGAGGGCAAAGCTAACACGGGAGCACTGTACAATTTAGTATTTATAAGTTGAAAACTATCTTCTTGCTTCTTTCCCAATGAAAATTGACCCTTCTTCAAACAATCAATTATGGGAGCAACTATTGAGCTGAAATTTTTAATAAACCTCCGATAAAAAGTAGCCAATCCATGGAAACTCCTTACTTCAGTAATGGATTTAGGTGATGACCACTCTTTAATTGCTTTCACCTTATTCTCATCTAATTGAACCCCTTGGTCACTTATGCTAGGGGTCATGAACTCACATTTCTTCAAATGAATGTAAAGTTTGTTATCTTGCAAGGCCAATAACACTTCTCTAAGATGGAATAAGTGGTCATCCTCACATCTACTGTATATGATAATATCATCCAAATAAACAACTACAAGTTTTCCAATAAATGGTTTGAGAACCTGGTTCATGAGTCTCATGAATGTGCTAGGAGCATCGGAGAGTCCAAAAGGCATGACAAGCCACTCAAATAACCCCTCTTTAGTCTTGAATGTGGTCTTCCACTCATCACCAGACCTAATCTTGATCTGATGGTAGCCACTCCTCAGATCAATTTTGGAAAACACTCTGGAACATTCAAGCATATCATCCAACCGCAGTATAAGGAACCTATACTTCACAGTTATCCTGTTAATAACTCTGCTATCAATGCACATCCTCCAAGTCCCATCCTTCTTGGGTGTCAACAATGTTGGTATAGCACAGGGATTGATACTCTCTCTAATGAGACCCTTCTTCAACAAATGCTCCACCTAATTCTTCAATATCTCACCTTCTTTGGGACTCATCCTGAAATGAGGAAGATTGGGGAGACAAGCACCAGGAATAAGGTCTATTCGATGCTGAATCTCTCTAACAGAAGGTAATTGATTAGGCAACTCCCCAAAAAGTAATTCTGAAAAATTCTTCAACAAATGTTCGACTTTCTCGGGTATTTGTTTGGCTGGTTTTCCTGGTACAGCCCCTGGTAGGGACTTAGTTAGCACCACATGAACTTTCTTCAACTCCTTAGCTGCTTCTTCAAATTCTCTTTCAGATTGGGCAATGGTCAAGAAGGATTTCCCCTCCACTTTAGAAGCTTTGAGGCTTGCATTCTCATGTTTAATAGGGACCATTGCAATGTTGTCCCCTTTCCACTAAACTAAACAAACATTGTCCCTTCCCTTATATGTAATACTAACATCATATTGTCAAGGCCTCCCTAACAACAAATGGGTGGCATCCATATCAATAACATCACATATTACTTCATCCATGTAATACTTCCCAATGGAAATGTGAACTTTACAAATTTGACTCACTTTCTCTTGGACCCTTCTTTACCCAACCAATCAAGTAAGGGGGTGGATGAGGTTCAGTAGGTAAGCCGAAGTAGTCTACTAATCTCCTGGATACAAAATTATCATAGCTCCCACTGTCGACAATAACATTACAGATTTTACCATTAATGCTGCACACTGATTGGAAAATGTTATGCCTCTGAGAAGGCTCTTCTCTATTTTGGGAATAAAGGATTCTCTGCACAATTAAATTAACCCGTTCTCCATCATAATCCTCCTCTCCAACAGCATTATACACTTCATCATCGTACTCCAATTGTTCTCCATCATTCTCAGGCTCTTCATCTTCGTCATGCTCCATTAAGTTAACAGGTTTTCTAGAAGGACACTCATTAGATTTGTGCCCCTGCTGTCCACACCTATAACATTTCACCATGGATGATTTAAAGTAAGGGTTAAAACCCTTAGAGGATCCTTAGTTGAAGGATTTACTACCTTGCCTCCCCCTACCTTCGCCACTTCTAGTAACTCCCTTAGGGGTATCCATTTTCTTGGGAGAGGGATCAGAATCACTAATTTGAGGAGCCTCACCCTTCCCAGAGCTAGAGCTGCCTTCACCCCACTTTCTCCTGGAGTAAGTTTGCATATTCCCCCTCTTATCCATCCATTCAGCTTTCAAAGCCATATTACAAGCCTCATCTACATTCCACAAGGTTTGAAGACTGATTTTCTCCCTTATCTCATCTTTCAACCCCTCCCAATATCTTGCAACCTTCTGCGAATCAGTTTCATTCAAATTATTCTACAAAGCCAGCCTATTAAACTCTACAGTGTAGTCCATTACAGACTTGCTACCTTGGCTACACCCTTGACACATACGGAATAAATGTTGCCGGTAATCAGGGGGTAAAAATCTTCCCATCAATTTTTGCCTCATCTTTCTCCAACTCCTTATAGGTGCTTTCCTCTAACGCCTTCTATATTGTTGCAACTGACCCCACCAAACCGCAGCTCCACTCTTAAATTTATAAGCTACCCATTTCACCATCTTCTCTTCTGGTACTTCCATAACTTGAAAGAACCTCTCCACTTCAGATATCCAATCCATAAATTCTTCAATATGGAGATTACCCCTAAAGGAAGGCAGATCAACCTTGATTTTGTAATCTTCAGGTCCCTCTGATACTGCTAGCCCCTATTACTATGTCTATTATTCTGCCCAAGTTCAAATAAGTTATCAAGTTCAAAATCTGACATCCTCCCAACGTCTTCAAATCGATCCATGGCAGCCACACTGAAGTTTCGCACCCCTCTATCACCGTTTCTAACATTTTCGGCCCCTGTAGTAGCTATTCCAGCATGTATCGCACTGTGAACACTCAACCCAGCCATTAACTCTCTGATTTCGGCCCATTGTTGCCGTTGTTCAGCCATATTCTCCTCCATTGCACGCCTCTAGCCCTTTATAGCAGCCCACAACGCTACTTCTCCCACACTAGCACTGGAACGACCTTGCTCTTCTCCACTGACCATGCACTTGGGCAATTCCCTTACTTTAATACCACCTGGAGTAGCGCAGAGGTGAGGGACAACGACCAATGGATTTGCTGACTTGCAAACGCAAGATTTGGCAAAAATCTGGAAGAATTTCCAGAAATACACTGCTCAATGAACAGTAACGGAGTCGAATATACCGTCTGAAATGAGAATCTAAAACTGATTTTTTTTTCCCATCCAGAATATTACATATCAGGAGTACAAAATATCCTTAGGGCAAATTTCTGAAATACCCTTAACACAGCAGCAGGAAATAATAGTAAAACTACAACCAGATGTTACAGTGCAGTAACTAGACAAATAAACAGGACACATAAATTACAGCAACATAAAACATAAAAATAACAGCACAAACTCTCATTTCTTGCTCCCTTGCTGGCTATCAAATTGGCCAAGGAATTTCATAGCAACTTGTTCCACGTCAAATGTTGATATTTCTATACAGTAATTCAGTCTATGTAGTTGATTTAAATTGATTTTATCATATGGGATAATGAATTAATTCATCAATTCGTCAATTTGGTGCTGGTATGTAATTTCTATACAGTAATTCGTGAATTTTATCATATTTCTATAGAGTAATTTGGTGCTGAAACAGTGTCCTCTTCTCCAAGGACTACTGAATCCTGACTCATTGAGTCGAAACAGTTTCATTTTACACTGGTTAGCGGCTGAACTCGATCAACTCTCGAGTTCACCAACTTCATCAAGAGTTAAGACCGAGTTCACCCATTTTCGAGTTTGTACCCGAGTTAACCCATTTTCTCCTAGTTAACTCGGATGAGTTTACAAATCAACTCTGTCGAATAAAAATTTTGTGAAAATATCAAGTGGGTATTGCTCATAAATGTAGACTCACCGTACTGTTTCAATATTTGTTGCAAAGGAAAAAGGGAAATGAAATCTTAGCATTAGGACTGTTAAAACTCCCTGCTCAGGTATCTCTTAGGAACCAAAACCATTCATCAACTTGTCTAGTACACAAATTATAAAGATCCATTTTTCTAAATTTTAATTTTTATCAATTTTCAAATAATATAAAAAGGTCCCTATAGTTTCACTAAGTTTTTATTTGGTCCCTATACTTTTATTAATTTCAAATCAATTAACGAAGTGATAACAGTAGGCGACAATAGAGACTAAATTGAAAATAAAACTTTAGGGACTCAATTACAAAGGAAAAAAAATTGTAGGCACAAAAGCAAAAAACTTCGTGAAATTATAGAGACCGAAAGTTATATTAACCCGAGTCAGTGTTATACACACCGTCATTGAGTCTTTCAATCAAATATTTTGTTTGGTCTATTCATTTTCTCCCTAACTTCTGCTCTCCCTATTTTCTCAATACATGAGACTGTTTATTTGAAGAAAAAAAAAACTTCCAATCATTATTAGAATTTAGAAATAGAGTAACAATGGCTGAATCGGTTAATATAATTACAACCACCTACCACCGCCACTGCCACCACTTTCTCAATATTTATATAAATATATCTATGTGTGTCATATAAACATGGAAGTTATAAAAGAATGTCAATAAGCTGACCAGACAATGAAATCTGTTGACTTATATTATTTATATGGTGTAAAAAAAGGCAGATTTGTAAGGCAAGTAGTCACCTGCAGCAATTCCTTCAGGCCCATTTGTTTAGGTTGCCCATTAAGAATGCTACAAATATATCAAACACCAAAGAAAGTTCAAATGAAGACATGAAGAATATAACTAACTGAAATATAGTATGATTAAGAACAGATAGATAATATAGTGACAATTATTCAAAAACAACATACATATCTCTTTAGTTGCTCAAACCTCACATAGTCTACCCAATATGATGAAACAATTTTTTTTATAAAAAAAAAGCCATTTTATTAATAGGGAGAAAAGATACAATAGAAGAGGATAGGAATATGACGAAACTACTAATCTATCTGAATCTTCAATGCTTTCCAAAACTGAAAGTTTAAAGCATATTATATCATATGCCAATCATTCTAAAAGTAGTTAATGTCTACACCAACGAGCAACAAACCCAGAAGTTTCCGTGCAACTCCCTTTGCAGACAAAAAGTTTACCACCAACTGATGTAGGACAAGTTACCCCGGAGGTTCTTGAGATTGGGCAAGCTAGATCATTATAAGAAGACTAGTAAATAAGTGTCCTTATGCCATTTTAGTTATATTACTGTTAAGTAGTTGTTTCTCTTATGTAATTTATGTTATAGTGTGGTGTTATTGGCTTTAGTGGCTTTTCTGTTATTTTATTTCAGTATGCTTCTAGTTTGGTCATTTCAAGTTGGTTATGAAGGGTCTTGTTGTCCTTTCACCTTGTAATTTCTTCTTAAAATCATTTCTGATGTATTTTGAAGACCAGTATTTATGCAATATATTACTTTGTTTCTCTGGTTTGAGAGTTTCCTCTCGGGCACTATTCATTGAACAGTATTTTCTGGATGGATTTCCAGATTTGAGCTTGATTGTTGATTCAAGTCACTGTGTTTTCACTTAGCCGTTGAGTTAAGTGAGTTACCTACCACTTTTCTCCTTCATCAAGTGGTATCAGAGCATGGATTTTCCAAGCTTGATGACAAATGACAGTAAGGGAAGCAGACCAAAGATCACAAATCGAGAAGAGGCCGCATCAACAACGTGGGCTATCCCTTAAGAACAGAAGCAATTTACGGCTGAGTTGAATGCCATAATCGCAGATGTGAAGGCCATCGCACGTAGATTTGGAGAGCCCACTGCAAATGAGAAAGT
>JASKGM010057877.1:0-18418 GCA_034509205.1 Ceratonia siliqua | reverse complement strand
ACCGAGATTTATATATATATATATATATATATATATATATATATATATATTTTTTTTTTTTTTCTCAATAGACAATTTTTATCATGTCAGTAATCAAAATATCTCCTCTATTTGCAGGGGATGAGGTATGCTTTCTTCAATTTTATATCGGAGCATAATCAGTAATCTGAAAGGGAAAGTTTGGTATCTGATTGGTCTGTCTTACAGTCATAAGAAACTTACCTGTTAAAATGGTGAATTTTCTGGCAATTCATTCTGTTCTAGTGTCATCATCCTGTACAATCAACATATACCCAATATAGGAGGAGCTTTAGGATTTGGATCATTTCATGTTAGGAGATAACATTCACTGTCATGTTACGAGAGACACACACACAATATGTATGGACCACAATTAAAAATGTAAATGGAATCCCCTAGTTAATGATGAGTCCCATGCACTCTCATAACATATGACGGTGTCATATTATCTCCTTACATGAGAGGATCTAGATCTATAGCTTAATGCTTCATGGAATTCATTATATGCTACTAAAAGTTACTAGTTGGAAGCATAAAAAGACTCAGTGTTGCATTTGATGAATTAATTGTGGGTTTCTAAAGAAAAATAAGAAGGTTAATGATGAGATTAATTTAGGGGATGGTGAGAACAGGGGAGGGAGAAAGCTAGCATAGGACGTAGAAGGAGAGAGTAAGGAAGATAACTTCATTCATATCCCTTAACACAATGGAAACATCCTACATATAAGGGTCAAGGGTTGCTCATTCGCGTGTGCAGCGAGCCTTTAGGGAATTACATGCATAGAGGGGAGACACAATCAACAAAGGCAGAGTAACAGTGATACTCTGCCAAAAGCAACCTAAGCACCCGCAAGTAGTCACAACCACCCACCGAGCCAGCCACATCATCAGCTTCCCGATGACCTGGCTAAAAGCTAGTAATAGTCGTTATCCTCTTTGGGTAGGCCATAACATTCCTCCCCTCCTTGTGTTTCCTTGTCCGCAGGGTTGAAAACTGGATAGGTTTTGGAAAATCGTCGCTCGTTCTCCCAAGTCGCATTCTCCTTTGGCGCTCCCTTCCACTTGACCAATATCTCCCTCTTTGGTTTGTATTTGCCCTTTCTAATGGTGCGATGGTCTAGGATAACTTCCGGAAGGGGTAAGACCACGGAATTATCCGATATTGGTGATGGTGTCGTAGACAGTGGCTCCATTTTTCCCCAACTTCTTTCAAAGCATACTCACATGGAACACATCATGGATTTTTGACCCTGGTGGAAGTTTAACTCGATAGGCAACCTTCCTAATCCTTTCTGAGATGCGAAACGGCCCGAAAAAGCGAGGGGCCAGTTTTATGGAGCTTCTGAAAGCTACAGAGCTCTGCCATGGCTGCAGCTTCACGTATACCTGGTCTCCGACGTCGAATTCCACGTCATGGCGCCTCTAGTTGGCTTGCACCTTCATCCTGTTCTGGCCCTTGAGAAGATTATGTTTCAGGTCTCGTAGAATAACATCTCTATCCCTTAGGTACTCATCAACTGCAGCTACCCTCGAGGTTCCCAGAACATATGCCAGAATAGTTGGCAAAGGAATCCCATAAACTACCTCGAAGGGGGTTATCGGTCGAAGCATGCACTGATGTGTTATAGCTCAGCTCTGCCTAAGGGATCCAATCCACCCATTTATTCGGTTACTCCCCAATGAAACATCTGAGATATTGCTCAAGGGTGCGATTCATCACCTTGGTCTGGCTGTCCGTCTGCGGATGGTAACTGGAACTCATATTGAGTTGTCCCCTACAATTGAAAAAGGGCCTTCCAAAAGGAGCTGATAAAAACCTTGTCCTGATCACTTACAATGGAGGTAGGTATTCCGTGAAGTCAAACTATGGATGCAATGAAAACCTTAGCCACTTATGTCGCTGTGAAAGGGTGTTTTATGGCTATGAAATGAGCATACTTAGAAAGCCTGTCTACCACCACCATTACTACTGTGTGACCTTGTGAAGAAGGCAAGCCTTTAATAAAATCCATAAATATCTCGGTCCAAATTTTTGTTGGGATGGGAAGGGGTTGTAGCAATCCTGTAGGCCTCACGTGGTTCGACTTACAACATTGGTAGACATCACAATTTCTCAAGAACTCCTTCACTGAATCCTGCATGTTGGGCCATGTAAAATCCCGTTTGACCCGTGACAACGTCTGCTTGTACCCAAAGTGACCCCTAGTTGAAGAACTATGACAATCAGATAATGCTTTCTGGAACAGGGTCGATTTTGGGCTTAAGTAAACTCAGTGGTGTTTAAACCAAACTCCATCCCTCTGAGCTATATTTGGGCTAGTTTGACCTTGGGTTAGGCCTTGATAGAAAGCATCTTCTTGTACCTCCTTTTGTAATAGTTGCCACCAATCTGTTTGCGGTATAGAAATTGAAAGGATTTGGAATTCCACTCTTCTAGAAAGAACATCGGCTCCCTGGTTTTCCACTCCTTTTTTGTACTCGATATCATAAGTGTACCCCATGAGTTTTGGTAGCCAACGAGCTTGGGCTGGCGTCGTGATCCTTTGCTCCAGGAGATAGGCTTCTTTGGTAAGTTCAAACAGTGAAGGGTTTTCCTAAGAGGTAAGGGTGCCATTTTCTGATGGCTTTTACCATTGCCAACATTTCCTTTTCATAGGTGGAGAGTGCTCTGTTTGAGCCCTTGAGTGCTTCGCTAGAAAACGCAATAGGTTGCTTTCCTTGAGACAGTATGACTCCTACCCCTGTCCCGCTGGTGTCACATTCCACCACAAAGCTTTTAGAGAAATCTGATAACCCAAGCATTGGCGGGGAGGTCAGCGCCTTTTTCAGTTGATTGAAAGCAACCTCGGCCTCTTTTGTCCACTGAAAACTCTCCTGTGAGGTTAGTTTGTGTAAGGGTTCTGCCGTCCCTCCATAATTCTTAATGAACTTCCGGTAATATCCTGCTAAGCCCAGGAACCCCCGAACTTCTCTAGTTGATCTTGGGTTGGGCCAGTCGAGCATCGTTTGTATTTTTGCAGGATCTATGGCTACTCCTTGTTCTGAAACTATATGCCCCAAGTAGCTTATCTGTTTGACCTCGAATTGACACTTTGATTCCTTCGCAAACAAGTGAGCGAACGTCAGAATAGCAAGTACCCATCCAAGATGCAAGAGATGCTCTGCCCATGACTGTGAGTAGACTAAAATGTCGTCGAAGAAAACCAACATGAACCTGCGAAGATGGGGCCGAAACAAGTCGTTCATCAAGCTTTGGAAGGTAGACGGTGCGTTGGTGAGGCTGAAGGGCATTACTAGGAATTTGTAATGGCCTTCATGGTTCTGAATGCTGTTTTGGGTATGTCCTCCTCCTTAACCCGTATCTGATGATACCCGACACGTAAATCCAATTTTGAGAAGAATTTAGCCCCATGGAGCTCATCTAAGAACTCATCTATTGCAGGAATAGGATATTGATCCCTGATTGTCAACTGGTTTAAAGCTCTGTAATCCACACAGAAACGCTACTCTCCCCTTGATTTCTTAACTAACAGGACAGGGGACAAAAAAGGACTATGGCTGGGTCTTACCAAACCTGTTTGCAATAACTCCTTCACGAGCTTTTTGATGGCGGCCTTTTGATAATGCGGGTAGCGATAGGGTCTTATGTTTCATGGTTTGGCGTCATGATGCAGAGGAATAGCATGGTCGCAGCTCCTTTTTGGTGGCAAACTGTTCGGGATTTCAAAAGCTCAAGGAAATTCCCTTAGGTGATTGTCGATATCTAGTGGGTAGGTGATTGTCGATATCTAGTGGACAAGACTGACTAGGTGTACTGGGTTGGGCCGCAAAAATTTGAAAGAAGAGCCTCATGTTCTGAAGACCATAGCAGTCCTTCCTGGATTGGGCCTCAAGGCCCACCCCTTGTAACCCTTTTAGAGTGTAACTTCGCCCTTTAATGGTGAAGCTCATGGTTAGCTACTTATAGTCCATTTGTATGGGTCCAAGGGTTTCTAACCACTGGACTCTAAGGACCACTTGGCAAGTTGCTACCGACAGGACATAAAAATTAGCGGTGATCGTGTAACCTTGGATGACCATAGTCAACCCCTTGCATTGACCTCTACATTCCCCCTGTTCCTTATTAGCCACCGTTACCTTAAACCTTCACCCCTGACTAACCTGTAACCCATGCTTACTCACCACTAATTGATCAATAAAATTATAGGGACTGCCTCCATTTATTAACACAGTGAGTGTTTTGTTTCTCAACCTTCCCCGGATACGCAATGTTTGTGGGTGGCCAGTCCCAGAAATGGCATGGAAAGAAATTTTGGGAATGGGCTCGAGTTCCTTTGTCTCCAGATGGTTTTGATTTTCGCCCTCTTCCTCCGGTACTACAAGATCCTTTATCATGAATAGCTGTGGTTTCTCACAGCAATGTCCTAGTATAAACTTTTCATCACAATAGTAGCACAAACCCTTCACTCTACGCTCATTGGCTTCCTGGTTCGTAATACGCCGAAATGTTGTTGGGCTCTGACTTTGGGATGTCTTCGTCAGATGAATAGGTAAGGGTCCCAAAAGACCAGCTGTATTTAGGAGTGTCCCTTTCACACTAGTTGGGGTTGGAACTGTTCGAGTGCTCAAAAAGGGTCTCCTCTGAAGATTGCTATGCTCTTCCACCAGCCTTGCTACTCCAATGGCATCTATCAAGGTCCTCGGTTGCTTGAGCTTAACATCCAGACGTATCTCATCCTTTAAGCCTGCGATGAAGTTTCCAATAAGGAAAGGTTCTGGTAACCCATCCACCCAGTGAGAAAGCTGTTTGAAAACTTCTTGATTCCCTGCCACTGTTGTGGTCTGTTTGAGTCTGCTTAGAGCCTCTGAGGAGTCTTCATTGTCTGTTGGCCCGAATCATCTAAGGAGGGCTTGAGTGAACTCCCCCTAGGTCAAGGGTCCCCGACGCTTCGATACCCATATGTGCCATTGTAGTGCAATACCTTCCAAGTGGAAAGAAGCCAACTGAACTTGTTGGTCGTTAGAGATGGTCTTGAACTCGAAATATTGCTCAGCTTTGTAGATCCACCCTATTGGTTCTTCGTCGCTAAACTTTGGGACATTTAGTTTGAGGTTATGGTTTACATTCTGGTAGTTTTGGTTCTGAGTGTGTAGTGGGGGTGAGGTTTCTTCCCTACTAAAGGGGTTGATCTCCGAAGGTCTCGTATAGTCATTCTGGTGAGCCTCTAAGGATTGAAGCTTTGTCAGAATGGTTTGCAGCGTGGCATTAATTTGGTTGAAATTCGACTCATGTCTTGCCAACGCTTCGTTAACCTCTTTTCGGAACTCAGCATGCAATTTATTCCGAGTATCCATGACTCTGATACCACTGATGAGATTAATTTAGGGGATGGTGAGAACAGGGGAGGGAGAAAGCTAGCATAGGATGTAGAAGGAGAGAGTAAGGAAGATAACTTCATTCATATCCCTTAACACAATGGAAACATCCTACATATAGGGGTCAAGGGTTGCTCATCCTCGCATGCAGCGAGCCTTTAGGGAATTACATGCATAAAGGGGAGACACAATCAACAAAGGCAGAGTAACAGTGATACTCTGCCAAAAGCAACCTAAGCACCCGCAAGTAGTCACAACCACCTGTTGAGCCAGCCACATCATCAACTCCCCGATGACCTGGCTAAAAGCTAGTAATAGTTGTTATCCTCTTTGGGTAGGCCATAACAGTTAACTCCTTTAAATGAAGCAAGGAAAGGTTTTGGGCCACCATGATAAAGATAATAAAAATTGAAAATGAGCTTCCCTGGTTTGAATGATAATATGTGGAAATTCCATGATGAAGTGATTAAATTTGAGTTATAGGAAGTGTGAAGTGGTACTATGATGTTCACCACTTGCCTCAATACTCAAAATGCTCAAGAAAGCGCTTTTTGATGTTTAAGTCTTGAAGAAGAGGTTTACATATGCATGTTGGCGGTATCTTATTATCTTAACCCAAGCATTCTCTCTCTATTACTAATGAATGGATGGCATATCAATAAATCTACCTGTAGTTGCCATGAGGAGACCTTGTGATGAAAACAGTAATGGAAACAAAAGGTGAATAAATCAAAACAAAAAATTTAATAACCCTCTGTTCAAATATCATAATAAACTGGTTAATTTGCTAAGAATGAGTGTAGGCCTATTTATAGGTAATCCTAAACAAGAAATTCTAATGTAACTCAAATACGAATGCTAGAATCCTAAACAAATTACTGATTAAAACCACTAAAGTTCCCCAATTTCCCAATTGCAAATCCTAATTCCTAAATGATAATTACATCATAAAATAAGAACATAAACAATATTCTTTTCATTGAATACTTTATTACCTTGCATTATGGATAGGAGATTAATGGGTTCAGAAAACATTAGAAGGGGTGGAATAGAAGCAACTGGATACATATTAATTCTGTTAAACAAAAAGGATGAAGTGCATAAATTTTTTGAGTGCCCTTTGAGAGCTAATTGGTTAGGAAACTTTGTCAAAATTAAAGTTTTTTATGGGTGTGAAACAGATTTTTTTTTTCTCTTTCCTTCTTTCTCTCCTTATCTCTTTTCTTTCCTTTTCCATGACAAAAAGATGCTGTTTAGGGGTGAAAAGAAGACGAGAAAGCAAAACCAAATGCAACTTGTCTCACTCGCTCAATAAGGAAAAGCGTATTCTCTGATAACTTAACAATGAGTAGAATGACAATTAGGCCCTCATTGCCCCCTTTGACACATTGTGTAAGATTAGTTTGGATAGTATAAGTTAATACAATTTGACATGCTTGGTGTGCACGATGGATTGTATTAACTTATCTAGTCATATTTTTTATACAATTGTTACTGTATAATACTATACACCAAAGAGGAGTGGGATTATCCTAATAAGAAATATTGTACAAGGCACTAGATAAAAAACCAATAGAAAGTTTATTCATGCTCTCCTTTGTCTATACATTGTAATACCTCTGTGTTGCAACATGAGCAGATGCAAGAGTGTCCTCTGCCACGGCTGTCACTGTCACCACAACCATATCCACTGATGATGTAGTTGCCGCTACCTCTACCATTACTCACTTTGCCATAACTATTGTCACCCCTAGCATCACCACCAGCACCACCCCAATTGCTGCTGCCACCATTTCCACCATTGCCACTTTATAGCATGATATTTAATATTAATTTTTATATGGAAGGGTGTTTTTCCCCAAACATATAAATTTTTATTCTATCCATTCTTATATGATTCATCAACATACACATGATAGTATTATGTTATACAACACGAAATGTTAAAAGTTCACGCTATAGTTGATAGTATAAAGGCTTATACAATATATAGCTTAAATAACACTATCTAGTACTTCTTATACTAACATGCATTGTCCTATATGGCATGCCAAATGAGACTTAGATGGACAAACAATCTTGTTTTATGTCCATTGGAATAAAAAACTATTATTATTTTTTTTTTCAAATATCTGTATTGCAAGAGCCTTAAGATTTACTTTCCTTTTCTTGTTGCTTGATTGGATCTGATCTTGACCTGGGGTTCTCTCTAGTTTGGGCTAGGTCTTTCTCAAAAATAACCAAATGACTGGGTTGAATTTAAGCTCGATCCTGTTCCAAAGCCCAAAATTTAATTTTTCTTTTAAATATAACAATTAAATAACAATTGTATGACATAGTTAATATATTTTTGTAACCCAAATAAGCTATTTTTCCTGTCAAAACAAAATACTGGGCCAGGATTTTATGACAGAGCCCGAGCCCGGCCTAGATCTTAATCAAGTTGGATTAAGAAAATCCAAATTTTATTTAGGCCTCTATTTTGAAGCCCAAAATCTTTTGTTATTTTTTTTCTATTTTAGGGCTAGGTGGGCTATTTTTCCAAGTGAGGTCTATGCGACTTATTGTGTTCATTGTTGGTACTGGGGTTTTACCTTGGTGCCTTTTATTGCATAAAAAGAAGTCCTACTTAATTCTCAAGTAATCCTAATCCAAATATGAAATTTGAGTTTAATAGAAGACCCTAATTATTTTTTGCTTTGTACAATGCTAAAATGAATAAGTAAACCTAACTGCCAAATTACTTGTATAAATTATAAAGATTTTTATTTTTCTTATTTCATCCTATATCATACAGTCCTATATTAGTTGAGGCATGTGTTTGTGTGTGTGTGTATCTTATTTTGTTGCTTTTGTTCAGCATTATTTCTGTCTATCATTTTCTCTCTCTTTTGTTCATATACACTGAGCTGCGATATGTTGACGGTGATCAACTGGATGGCGGCGTGCTTGATTTTGAGTTGTACTTGACCTTTTTAAATTCAGCAGATGCAAAATTGAAAAACAGGGTTGCAATCAGATTATTGGTATGCAAGATGCCTGATACAATTTATTTATTTATTTTTCTATGGATTTATGTGAACCATTGGCAGATGGGACTGGGCAAGACTTTGCAAGCTATCTCTTTCTTAAGCTATTTAAAAGTGCGCCAGTTGTCAGTTGGGCCATTTTGTGGGTGAAGAAACCTTATTTGATTTGAAAGTTCTAATTTTTCTTGTAATATAAATTCAGAGAAATGCTTTTTCTTTTTCTTTTCCTGATTTTATTTTATTTCTTGCAGTGGTGTTATGTCCTCTAAGTGTGACAGGTGGTTGGTTTTCAGAGATAGTTAGATTTTCCTCCAAACTAGAGGTATTCAAATATGTTGGCGAAAAAGAATACCGCCGTAGCCTTCGCAGGAAAATACTTGATCACGTGAAAGGACATTCATCAGCAATCAATGTGAGTTTAAAATTTTACTTGCACTGTTGTATGGCACACCTTTTACCGATTTGTCTGTTTACAAATCATAATTTCATGAGCTCATGGGGGTTTTTTCCCTTTGGTTTTCTGGTTTGGCTTTTCTTAAGGTGCAAGATTCCCATCATTATGTGTATGTCTATTAATTATTTTTGTTATTGAATTTGAACTTGTTGCCAGGCCTTGCTACCTTTTGACGTGCTGTTAACAACATATGACATTGCACTGATGGATCAGGATTTTCTTTCTCAAATACCATGGCAGTATGCAATTATTGATGAAGCTCAAAGACTAAAAAACCCTTCAAGTGTATGTTGAAGACATTATAAGATGTCTATGTATAGTATTTTGTTAAGTGTACACTTCTGTATGTTAAACTTATCTAATTATGAGTCAGTTCTATGAAGCAGTAGTCATTATGTATTTATATCCAATATGTTTATTTGGCATCACACTTACTGGGTAAGGCCAAGCAAACCTCACCTATATGTTATACTTTTGTGGTTCCTTATTTGTTAAGTTTATAGATAAATTGAAAAAATGACAAATTGGAGCAGAATCTAATAAAGAAATCCATGATATTTAGTAATAAATGTGTTGGGAGTCCCACATCGGATGACTGAGTCGATCTATGGGGGTTTATAAGTCCCTTAGGCTCCCTCTCTCTTGAGCTAGCTTTTAGGGTGAGTTCTACCTAAGAGTGGCCGTCCTAATTTTAACATGGTGATAGACCCCACACGTTTAATACATACACTAGAAGGGAAAGGGGTAAAAAGGCCACTTACCAAGGAGATAACTGCCATCTACACGTGGAGGCTATTCCGGGAGACAAGGGTGTAGTGGACATTGCTGGAGAAGGCTAGCTGCATGCCTGCTGCATGGCAGCGGGGAGGAAGGAAAAGGGGGTTTTAAAAGGAAAGGAAATGGACAATTGGGAGGGGGAGAGAACATTGACTTGTATTGGGGATTCTAGCATCCATTAATGGCTAGTTGGCCTAGCTCCTGTTGGGATTAGAGAGAGTCATTTCATTTCCTTGGCTGTTTGCACTTATAGTGTTATTGCTTCGGTTTCCAGTGTTACCCGGAGTATACCACTCTTTGTTATTCAATAAAACAGTATCCTTGTTATCCTTCTGTGTTATTTGTTTGGTTCCCATCAGTTTGGTATCAGAGCAAGGTTGGTTCGTCGATGGTAAACACTAGGATGGAGGGAAGAATCGATCAGATAGAGGGAGGAATGGAGGAGCTGAGGCGTAACATGAACTTGGTTCAGGACCACATGCTCGAGATGAGAGAGTTCATGGAGGAAATCCGGGCGAATATAGGGACAGAGACCGGGAAGGGCAGGATCTGTGGGGGGTTCTCATAGAAGTGAGCGGGGAGGTGACAGAGAGGGAAACTTCACCAGAGAGGATGGGGAGAACAGATTTCGTAGGTTAGAACTACCCATTTTTGTGGGAGAAGACCCCTTAGGTTGGTTGTTTAAAGTGGAAAGGTATTTCCAGGTGAACCGGGTAAGGGAGAATGAAAGAATGGAGGCGGTGGCAGTTTGCTTGGAGGGGAGAGCACTTAACTGGTATCAATGGCTAGAGAGGAGGCAACCCATACAGTCATGGCGTGAGTTCAGAAGAAAGTTGATGGACAGATTCCAGTCATCCCAGGCCGGTGATAGCTACGAGAAGTTGGTGGCCTTACGGCAGAAGAATAGCGTCGCTGAGTACCACGAAGAGTTTGAACTCCTTTCTGCACCGCTGTTTGACGCACCGGATGAACTTCTCATGGGGACGTTTGTGAATGGATTGAAGGAGGAAGTGAAGGCAGGGGTGAAAATGGGGCGACCCGTGACCCTGGAGGACATGATGGACCTGGCCCATAAGGTGGAAGAGAAGAACGGAATGCTGGATCGGGCTAGAGAGACCAGGAGGCCTCGGGTTGGATATGGGGAGACGACAACCCGACTCCACGATGCCCCGAGCCCCCTAACCAGAGTAACGACCTGTTCGTGGATTCCCCCAGGAGTTTCGACGTACACGACGGGCAATGGTAGTATTGGGCACACATCAGGAGTGGGGGGACGGGCCGGTGATGGTCAGAAACCACCGGGTAACCCGCCGGAGGGCAGTGGGCAGACCAGAAACAGTATTAACAGGGGATATGGCAATGTTCGTAGGTTGTCTGAGGCAGAGGAAAGGAGGCGCAGGGAATTAGGCCTCTGTTTTAGATGTGAGGAACGTTACTCTTCCAACCATGTTTGCCGGAATAGACAACTCCAGCTCCTGCTCTTGGATGAAAACAGAGAACCGACAAGAAACAGAGAGGATGAACCAGAGCCACTCCAGGGAACGACAGAGGTGATTGGGGAAGATGAAGCAGGGGAATTCATGACTATGGAAATTTCTATGCATTCCTTGGTAGGCTTGACAAGTCACAACACAATGAAACTGAAAGGGAGAATTAAAAGGGTAGAAGTTATGGTATTGGTGGATAGTGGAGCATCTCATAATTTCATTTCACAAGAAATTACTGAGAAGTTGCAGTTGCCCTTGGACGTTATTGACCATTTTGGAGTTACAGTCGGGAATGGATACAGGGTGAAGGGAAACACAGTATGCAAGAAGGTGGAATTAGAGCTGCAGGGGATTAGGATCACTCAATCTTTTTTTCCTTTTGAGTTGGGTGGTGCTGATGTGATATTAGGAGTAGCCTGGTTGAGCACTATGGGGAAGGTCAGCATGGACTTGAAGATGCTGACAATGGAATTCACCATTGGGACACGATTGATCCGTTTGCAAGGCGACCCATCCTTGTCAAAGACACTAGTTTCCCTGAAGGCCTTACTCCGAACCATCCATGATCAAGGAGAAAGGTACTTAGTGGAATTTGGATCAATGGAGATACAAGGGGAGGAGAGTTATCCCACAGAGTTGGAGGGGGTTTTACAGAATTATGCCTCTCTATTTACCACCCCAGCAAACTTGCCTCCAAGGCGGGCTCAGGATCATCAGATCACTCTGAAGCCTGGAGCTCAACCCCCGAACATACGACCCTATCGGTACCCTTACTCACAGAAGAATGAAATTGAGAGATTAGTTAAGGAAATGTTGTGGGCGGGGGTTATTCAACCAAGCACAAGTCCATTTTCAAGCCCTGTGCTACTAGTCAAAAAGAAGGATGGAAGCTGGCGGTTCTGTGTTGACTATAGGGCCCTGAATCATATCACTGTGCCAGACAAGTTTCCTATTCCAGTGATTGATGAGTTGATGGATGAGTTAGGAGGCCCCACAATATTTTCTAAGCTAGATCTGAAGTCTGGGTATCATCAAATCAGGGTCAAAGAAGGCGATGAACATAAGACGGCTTTTAGAACACACGAGGGACACTATGAGTTTCTCGTCATGCCCTTCGGTCTCACCAATGCCCCATCCACCTTCCAGGCATTGATGAATCGAATATTCCAACCACATTTGAGGAAGTTTATTCTGGTATTTTTTGATGATATCCTGATATACAGTCCAAACGTGCAGGCCCATGCGCACCATCTCCAATTGGCCCTACATATACTGAAGGATAATTCGCTCACCCTTAACAGAAAGAAATGCTTGTTTGGTCAGGAGAAACTTGAGTATTTGGGCCATATCATATCAGCTAAGGGAGTCCAGCCTGATCCTTCCAAGATTGCAGCAATGGTAGATTGTCCAGTACCTAAGGATGTGAAGGGAGTGAGAGGTTTCCTAGGCCTCACGGGTTATTATCGGAAATTCATCAAAGAATACGGAGGGATAGCTGAGCCTTTGACATCCTCACTGAGGAAGTATAATTTTGTTTGGAGTGACGGAGCACAACACGCCTTCAACCTATTGAAGGATGCTACTTAGCCATGCCTGACTTCACAAAGCCATTTCAACTTGAGACCGATGCTTCGGGACTCGGGCTTGGGGCTGTCCTCATGCAAGAGGGGCGCACTATCGCTTAGCTCAGCCAGAAGTTCTCAGAAAAGGCAAAAAAGATGCTCCGTATACGAGCGTGAACTTATGGCCATAGTGTTTGCAGTACAGAAATGGTGACCTTACTTATTTGGCCACCACTTTATCATCAAGACAGATCAAAGAAGTCTCAAGTTTCTCTTGGAGCAGCGGGTCTTAGGTATGGAGCAACAAAAGTGGGCAGCCAAGTTGTTGGGCTATGACTTCTCCATTTAGTACAAACTAGGGAGGGATAATGGTGCGGCAGATGCATTATCCCGGAAGGAAGATAACTTAGTGTTGGGAGCCATTACTGTAGTACAGTGTCAAGGGTGGGAAGGTTTGGAAGAGGAGATTCAAAATGATGCTAAATTTTCAAGCATTTCTCACGATGTAGTAACCAGTCCTCAGACTCAGCCTGACTACACCATTAGGCGTGGAACCCTTCTATTTCAGGGACGACTCATGATTCCTAAAACTTCCCCTCGGGTTATCCAGTTACTCACAGAATTTCACTCATCCCCAATGGGGAGGGGGGGGGCATTCGGGTGTCTTTCGAACCTACAAGCGGCTATCAGGACTCTTCTATTGGGTGGGCATGAAACAGGATGTCCAGAGATTTGTAGCAGCTTGTGAAGTATGCCAAGCAAACAAATACCAAGCCATGTCTTCTGCAGGGTTACTCCAACCTTTACCCATCCCAAACATGGTCTGGGAGGATATCAATATGGACTTCATTTGTGGGCTACCTAAATCGAGTGGGATGGACGTTATCATGGTAGTGGTGGACCGACTCACAAAATATAGCCACTTTATCACCTTAGCCCACCCGTTTACAGCAAAAGAAGTAGCGGGACTGTTCGTGAGGAGGTAGTTCGTCTACATGGGTTCCCTAAGTCCATAGTGTCTGATCGTGACAGGGTCTTTGTTAGTCAGTTTTGGCAGGAGTTATTTAAGTCAGCGGGTACTACCCTACACCTGAGCTCAGCTTATCATCCTGAGACTGACGGCCAAACAGAGGTCGTTAACCACAGTGTAGAGACATACTTGAGATGTTTTGCAGGGGACAAACAAAAACAATGGGCCAAGTGGGTTCACTGGGCCGAATATTGGTTCAAGACCTTCTATCATAAGGCTGCTGGAATGACACCTTTTAGAGCCCTATACGGCTGTGATCCACCTACTCTCTTTAAGTGGACCAACGAATTATCTAAGGTAGCAGAGGTTAACGCCTTACTCCAGGATTGTAATGCTATTATTGAGGAGCTCAAGGCCAATCTGTTACACGCCCAATCACATATGAAGGAGTTAGCTGATCAAAAGAGACGTGCAGTCTCTTTTGAGGTTGGAGACCTAGTCTACATCAAGATTCGACCCTACAAACTCAGAACCCTCACGAGGCGGCCCAACGAGAAACTGATCCCACATTTTTACGGACCCTACAAGGTGTTGGCTAGAATTGGAGTAGTAGCTTACCATGTGGAATTACCACCAACCACACGGGTGCATCCCGTTTTCCATGTGTCCCAATTAAAAAAAGCCGTCCACCAGACAGCTCTTTCCTCAAACATTCCTAGTTTTCTTACTGAAGAAAAGGAATTACAGGTAACACCTGAAGCAGTGCTGGCTGTGAGAACCTTAATGAATGGCTCTACAGAAGTTCTCATCAAATGGAAGTCATTACCCGAATGCGATAATACCTGGGAAGATGCTGCCATCATCAACCTCCAGTTTCCCGAATTCCACCTTGAGGACAAGGTGGCTGTTGCAGAGGGGGGGGGTAATGATAGACCCCACACGTTTAATACATACACTAGAAGGGAAAGGGGTAAAAAGGCCACTTACCAAGGAGGTAACTACCATCTACACGTGGAGGCTATTCCAGGAGACAAGGGTGTAGTGGACATTGCTGGAGAAGGCCAGCTGCATGCCTGCTGGGAGGAAGGAAAAGGGGGTTTTAAAAGGAAAGGAAATGGACAATTGGGAGGGGGAGAGAACATTGACTTGTATTGGGGATTCTAGCATCCATTAATGGCTAGTTGGCCTAGCTCCTGTTGGGATTAGAGAGAGTCATTTCATTTCCTTGGCTGTTTGCACTTATAGTGTTATTGCTTCGGTTTCCAGTGTTACCCGGAGTATACCACTCTTTGTTATTCAATAAAACAGTATCCTTGTTATCCTTCTGTGTTATTCGTTTGGTTCCCATCACATGGTATCAGAGCTAGTTTTTACTCCTGATTGTTGGGCCCCACTTTCATAGCCTCCGATGTGCCAGGGAGTGTTGGGAGTCCCACATCGGATGACTGAGTCGATCTATGGGAGTTTATAAGTCCCTTAGGCTCCCTCCCCCTTGAGCTAGTTTTTGGGGTGAGTTTTAACTAAGGGTAGCCGCCCCAATTTCAACAAAATATTTATGTAAATATTATCCACATAAGATGTACATAAAATATCTCATGTGATCAGCTGTTTTGACTTACTAGTTATGTATATAGTAAATTTGGGCTGGTTGATAAAAATTTGACAATCTATTATGAAAACTTAAATGACATTTTAATCACATTCCTGCTAAGATTGTTGGTGCGGGCGGTAAAAATGCTGAAACTTTAACAGGTTTTATATAATGTTCTCAAAGAGCGCTATTTCATGCCAAGGCGGTTGTTGATGACTGGCACTCCTATTCAAAACAACCTTTCTGAATTGTGGGCGTTGATGTATTTTTGTATGCCAACTGTCTTTGGTACACCGGAGCAGTTCCTTTCCACTTTCAAGGATATCAGTGATCCTACATCAGGTTATTCTTGTCCTTTTCTTTTTGTTTGTTCAGTTCTAAAGAGATTTGGTTCTTTTAGAAGAGTGCTGCGTACTTCTAGAATCTGAATTCTCTATTATTGATTATTGATCCTGATCTATGTCTTGTTTAGATAAATGGTCTATAGATTTTAGGAAATTCAATTTTTTTGGTGTTAAGTATGTTCAAGTTTTGCATTTTTCCTGGAAAAATATTAGAAGAGCCTTGCCATAAGTGGAAGGTTTGCATCCAACTGAGTGTTCAAAAATAGATTCTTTATCATGGAACAGGATTAACATGTTGCCTTTGTCCTTTTCTAATTGTTGCAGTTGTTGTTTCTGAACAGTTCAAGATGTACCCAAGGTAAAGGAGCGACTTAAAATTCTGAAAAGTATATTGGGAGCGTTTATGCTTCGACGAACCAAATCAAAGCTTATTGAGCGTGGAAATCTAGTGCTACCACCTCTCACTGAGATAACTGTGTATGTTGTATTTTGTTTTACTCAGCAACTATAAACATTATATGGAAATTCACGCTTTATAATTTTCTAATTAAGTGTAAGTGCAAACTTGTCGCATTTGAATACTGAAATGGTTTGTCATGACAGGATGGCATCCCTTGTGAGCCTTCAAAGAAAGGTCTACAAGTCAATATTGAGAAAGGAGCTTCCTAAGTTACTTGCACTATCTTCTGGAACTTCAAATCATCAATCCCTACAGAATATTGTAAGTCAAGCACTCAGGCTCTTGTTTTCTCTTTTTTCTGTAGTGGGAGAGCAATTTCTCCTGTTCCATTATTACATAAGGCAGATGCTAAATTGATTTTATATTTAGTAAAGGTTTGGGCTAACACAATTATGAACAGTAAAGATTTAAAAATCTTGCTTTCCTGCATCGAATGATTGTAAGGATTTGTGCTTACTGACTATATGTCAGCTACAAATTATTTGTGCATTGCCTCTAGGTGTGATTCTTATGTAGGGCATCTAGATAATATTTATTTGATTGAATTATCATTTTATACCAGGGTACATGTTTTCATTGTTTGGCTTACATCACACTAATATCATATATATTGAACCTGTCATAATCTGGTTGATTACAGATGGAAGAGCATTACTCTTAAAAGGAATTCTTCCTCTTTTTAAATGTATATTTACAATGATACAAAGGCCTTCTCTTTCAGGAGAGGCAAAAAGAATCAAAGGAGAAAAGGAAACTAATCAGCATACAATTAGGAAAGAATCAAATCCCTAAAATTAGGAAACTAATAAACTGACTCCACTAACTTGGCAACTAATAATTATCCATCTGTCAGACTTGATAACTAATAATTCCTAGGTCAACTATTGAGATTGACTTGATAGCTAATAATTCCTAGGTTAACTGTTGAGATATGTCAAATATATTTCAAATTAATTTGAAATATCCAAACCATCCAACAATTACAATATAGTCAAATCACACACTTAGATTGATTTCCTTGCAGCCTCGTTAAAAATGGCCCTAAATTTGATGTATGTTATGTCCAATCCAATTCTCTTCCACTTCTAAAATGATAGTTAAGATTTCTGTGATATTTACTACTTTCTCCTGTTTTAGTGCATTCCCACCCTAAATCTGGATACAGAATCAAATCCAAGGATTGTATGGTTGTTGCACCGAAAGTGCAATTAAAATTCAGCATGTACAATGAGCATACCTCACAGCTGGGGGGCCTTATGCTTACCCTCTCTTGGGTATATAACCTTATCAGATTTTTTATGTTCAGTTTGAGCCTTATGTGTTAGCTGTTAGCTTAGCTTTTATTGCCAATTAGCTGAATGTTAGGCTTAATGTTATGTGTTTATTATAATTAGTTATAGTTAGAGTTGACAAGTGTATTAGCTATAACTTTTTGTACTGGTTGTACTATCTGTACTTTCATTGTACCATTAATATTGGAACTCCTCTCGCACAGTATATATAGAGCTGGTGCAACTGTGGAAACTGGAAGGTCATTGAAAACATTTTAGAAATCCTTGTGTGTGTTTCTCTTTTATCTCCTAGTTTTCATTATGCAACAAGGTCTGCATTTCTTGTGTTTTTTCACATTTATTTTTTCACTTATAAGTTAAAGGCTAATTTGATTTACTTTTGCAGGTGTTACAGCTAAGGAAAGCATGCAGCCATCCTTATCTCTTTCCAGGTATTGAGCCTGAACCTTATGAAGAGGGTGAACATCTGGTCCAGGTAACTACTATTCTCATTTATACTACTTGATGATCTGGGAATTAGCAATGTTTTCCAATTTGTCCTGGCTTTTAGTCTTTAACAATTACACTAATATCTGTTTGAGCAGTAATCTAAACTTGTTGTTCGTATTGAATTTCCCATTTGCCCAGAAAAAAGAGAGGATAGAATAGGAAAAAAAATTTAAGTAATTGAAACAAAATTCTCCTGTAGTCAAACATCATATCAGGTGGGTCCTCTTCAATTTAATATATCAGCCATTAAAAGTGTTTGTCAGGCCTATCTGACCACACAGCACTTACACTAAAGTTTGACTTTCAAATATTTTGTGGTCTTGTTACAACAAATGCCTCAAAAGTCTGCCATGTCACTTAGGCCCAGGTAAGTCTGAGATAGAATGGCATAGTAAAATATAATGCACATGGAGCATAATACCTAATCTATCAAATTCTAATATCTTAGATCCATGATATTGTGGAAAAGGAAAAACAGAGAAGAAATTGTAATAGCTCTGTATTTCATTGATTCATTACAAGGGAATCACACCCTTAATATATACACAAGGTGTCTTATGTAAAAA
>JASKGM010057856.1:0-18420 GCA_034509205.1 Ceratonia siliqua | reverse complement strand
AGTTCTTCTCCATTCCCTAATCTCCACAAAAAATATATAAGACAAATGAAGTTCATAAAAAATCTACACCAGATAAGAATCTAGAATATAATGACCTCTAACATTTTCTAAACTAAGATGAAAAGAAAAGCAAGAAAAGAAAAACAGTAAGGGGAGAAAAATGTTAAGCATAAACAAAAAGGAGTTAATTACACAAAATAACCAATTACAAACATAGAGTGCAAATAAGGAAACAGATTTACCTCAGTATCATCTATCATGAACCAATTGTCTTGTAGATCTTTCACATACGAAGCATAATGACCAGAGAAAGATGCATTTAATGTGTCCAGGTGCACAACAACAGCATAAAGCATGTAAACTGGAGGAATATCACCTGTCTCAGTCATGAAAGCATTGAAAGGAATCATATCCTGCATTTTAGGAAAAGTTATGCACTTGTTAATTTTCCCATATCTTCCTTCCTGATGATGCAGAACCAAAAACACGATGTTGCAATGGATCAATATATGAAGAAAGAAGGAATCTGAAACACCACCAAGTGTTTTAGCAGAATGGGTTCCAAATATAAAATAATTTAGAGAGGGCATAACTAAATGTAAGGGAAATAAGAGTTTCCAACTTTCCACCCAGACCAAAAGAGTCCAGAACGAAAAAAAAAGAATTAGCCTCAAAATTTGAAGGCTCAATTAAAGGTTAATTAGGGACAAACTTAGGCTTTGTCATATAAGCCTGGCTTGAATATAATAAGATGTATTAATAATTATAATAGTACTTGTACAATTACTACTTCACTTTTCAATGTCAAAACACCTTATTTGATATAAATTTAAAATTTTCAAGTTTATGCCATATTAAAATCATTGACTTGTCTGTTTTAACTTTTAATTGTTATTTAAAGATTATTTAAATTCATGATGCAATCTGGTCTCGTCCCAGGGCGTAAGGCCTAATCTTTTTTGCTTTTTATTTTTTTGAAGAAAACCTAGACAAAACCCAAGAAGGTTGACCCATGATCAAATCTATACATGGCAAAGCAATGCAACAAGTTAGCATCCAAATATACAACAACTCAATTCATGTCTTCACCCACCAACTAAATCTGGAAGGCTAATAACTGTAGTAGAAATCCTAGTATAATTACTAATTAGAAATGAAAGCAGCTTGCAGGACAAATAAAAATATAAAGTTTGCCAATTTATTGTGTCTCAGAGAGAACTTCAAGGCGCATACTATCTTCCAAAGTGTAAATTATCATGATTGGAACTATGAAGTATACGGAATGATCTTACAATAGCTATGTGATACCTGAAATCTCTTCAAGACAATTGTCAGGATGTTAGGGGCGATGTATGCTTAGTTGTTTTCTGGCTCGAACATATGCAGCGCACCTTGTTCCAAATGTATAAAGACAGGTGAGTCTCTAGAATTGGAAGAGATAAATCTAAAAATATTTTCTGTAGTGCTTTTTTCCCCACCTCCCTTTCTTAGTTATTACTAAATTAACCAACTATGGTAAATGCAATTGTGATAGTAAATACAAAATAAGATCATCAGACCTTTCGCATTTGTACATATTTTCTCCATCCAAATCTTCAGGGGATGTAAACTAAGTGAGTGCATCTTTCAGAGACTCAACCCAACCCAATATCTCTAATGTTAGATCCATAATGTCCTCATAACATTTTGATTCGTGATTACAGTTCAAACTTCAAACACTTAGCCTGTAGACAATAATAATTTCACTATGACATGAAACAAATCAAAGATTAAGGGTCAAAGATAAAAGTAAAAGAAATACGGTACAACCCATAAAAACTTACAGCCAGTGAGAGAAAAAGTTACAAGTGAAGGAAAGGAAACAAGTGATAGACACATTGGATTGAAGACGACCACCAAAAGTATGTTGTATGAAAGTTGTTTCTTGCAGTTTGGGATCAACCTTTTTCTCACCACCAAGTCCCTCCAAGCATATAGATTGCATTGATGCAATTAGAAGCCTATATAAACAATTCCTTTAGTTTTACTGTGACTAAGCATGAGTTGAAACAAGCATGATTATATTTCAATATAGAAAAAATTATATCAACATATTTAAATATCGAGGATATTAATGAAAAAAAAATGTTTGAAGAGAAAAAATAAGTAATCCTAGAAAATTAAAATACTAAAAAAAATTGACCAGATAATATCAAAATACCATGGGCATCTTCTTGACTTCCATCACCCATTTGGCAATTAATGCTCCGCATATGCCAAAGTATCCTGCTAGGAGATAGAGGGCCCCAATTTTCTCTTAAAATCATTATGTGTTGCTCTAGCTCACACATGGGACACCAATCTTTAGCACAACCTGGCAACAAAGTTGAAATTAAAGATGTTTTCCAAGAAAATTTCCATCCTTGTTTTAGTGATATATAATATCAAAGATAGAGAGAGAATGGAAATACAAGCTTTTGAATGTGATCCACATACCAAATAGACGACAAGAGGCTTTGTGCAAGTTAAGTACTGCAAGACAGCATTGGCATAGCAACTGCAAAGAAAGAGATAAAAAATTTATAACGACCCACAATATACTTAAAAATTATCAATAAAAAGATTTCACATAAATTTGTCTCCTTACAAAAACATGGGTGCATTTTGTGATTTAAACAAGCACATTGTCCCACACATTTAAATTTCGAACCACAAATGGCTAATACCAATGATAAATTATGATTCTATGCCAGCTTATATTATCAGACAGTATGAGTCATTCTTTATAATTTATATTATTTGTGTCTATGTATGTTCTAACTTCTAAGTATATAATTACTGTAATACTGGCTACAACAGAAGCCAAATCATTTATTCTATTATGAAGTGCTAAAGGGCTATCTTGAGATCAAAGTAGAAATCCCACAACATCAATCAAAGTGTTTTGCAAGTACTCACCCCCTTCTTCTTTTCCTTTTCTTCATAAGATATTTTGGACACTTTTGCTAATTTTTGCAGATATATGATATTTGTTGCATTCTTAAATTGTTCTCTCATGTTTTTTCTCCATTGGTTTTTTATTTTTTTTCAAAAAGGAAAAGGACAAATGAAAAATTAATACAATTCACACGCACTCATGCTACAGTAATAAAGCATAAATTAAAATGCTAGATGTAGTTTAATTACAGCACAATATAAAGACAGTTAATATCCGTTATTTTGTCTATCAAGTAATCATTATTTCTATCTTACTCACATTTCAATGCTTTTATGGATTATGCTAGTAATACTTGTTCCCACTTCTCACAATTCAAAAGTCCCTTGGGGTATATGCCAAATATTTCACTCTAGAAAAACTTTACAAATTCCTGGTAAGGAAATAGCATCTGAGACACCAAGACATCAATTAGTTAACAAGAGATTAGTTTCCAAAACAAGGCCTCAATAATACGTTCTCATGTAGAAAAAGCTTGAAAGGAATCAATATTAGGATGCATCCACATAAAACTTACCTTTAACTTCTTGCACCTGTCTCCAATAACTTCAGAGGTGGCCAGCACAGTAAGTTTTGCTAACTTCCTCAAACCCATCATTTTGTTTATTCTAATGCTTGCAGCCTTATTGCTACCCTGTGAAGGTATGGTTTCTCTGCTTCCAAAAACTTCTACATGATGAATAATTTGACTCTTTAGATTAATTCCAATGCATGAAAAGATCCCAAAAAGGGAATACCTTTACATGCAGTTAATAATAAATTTGATTTATAGTGTAATCATTGAGTACTTTTCCTCCTTTGGTAGCAATGTCTATTTCACATTCATCTACAAGCTTATAATAAAAAGGCCCCAACTTAAAGCTGGCCTAGTATGGCAGCAAATAAAAAGTCAACTCGTTCTAATACACAAAGATAAAGACACAAAGCATAATTAGAAATTAGAATGAATATCTTGTAAGCTTCAATAGTAATACCCAAAGTTCAATACACTCAAGAAAGCAATGCCATATCCATTTACGACTTACAAGATACCAAGAGGAAGAGCACTTAGAGGCAACAATGCCATATCCATTTACAAAAAAGTGCCACAATTCCATACAAAATTACAACACATGAAGACATTATGAGATCCTGAATCTCTGATGGAAGGCCCCCAACAATCTATTTGTTGCCCTGGTTCGCTGCTTCAGTGCTTCCCCACTTAAGTTGTAGTTAGATTTGTCTGATTTGACAAATTTATTTCAACAATTAACAATAAACAGAAAACAACACAAAAAATAACTAAGTTGGGCTTTAATTATTTTATTTAAATTATATAATTTAAAGCTTTCAATCCCAAATGCATGAGAAAGAAATATACCTGATTCGATACATTGGATTTCATCCATTTGGTTGCAAACATCAATATCTTTTTTGGGTGATCTCAAAACAATTTTGTGTACAAATCAATGCTTCCACAGTATTAGGGCTAAGTGAGCTACGAAATGGGTCAAGAATTCGATCCCCAGTGCTAAAAGCAGACTCAGATGCACTGTAGAAATTGGTATGGCCAAGATATCTCTAGCTATGCAAGATAGCACATGATACTTCAACATCTTCCCCTTCCACCACTTAAGAATGTCAAACCCTTCTACATCATCCTCTACATCATCCTCCAAGTATGTGTCTAATTAATTCTTCTTCACTTCAGTCGGGTCTTCCATCACTATCAACTTAAACTTATCTTTAGCACTTTTCTTCTTACCATGATCATCATTATGTGAAGAAGAATTGGATGGAGAAGTAGATTCACCCGCATCAAGAGGAATAGGAAATTGCAGCTTGTAAGTTTGAAACAACTCTTGCAATAAGTTTTCTACTTTTTGAAATACTTCTTTTGCAACCTCATTGCCATAGATCATAGGTAAGCAAAATTTCAAATATTTTACCTTATACGTAAGATCAAGGATAACAGCCACAAATAGAAGGTAATTTGTACTATTACTAGCATCCCAATATTTATTAAACTTGGCTTTCATGCTCTCTGCCATACTTATCAAAATCGCATCATCACTAGTCCTTCAATCATCTAAATTATTTACAATTTCAATCAATGTTTGAAAGAATTAATTTGAAGTGACATGCAAAGAACTAGAAAATGAAAGTGTTGCATCATAAAAAACCTTCAAAAATTATGTAAAAAACCAAGCCCTCCCCCAATCTTTTGCACTGGGAGGCCCCTCTTAGCAACAAAATAATTACAGTAATTCCCATCATCGTCGTCAAGGTGTGCAAAAGCTTTTTCAAACTTTTCAGATGCATCCAACATTAAATATGTTGAATTCCATCTAGTGGGCACATATAGGAAAATCCCTACTTAACTAGTTATGTTTGCCTCATCTACCATTCTTCTAAACATTGCCTTTTTTTTAGGGGATGATCTAACATATTTATAAGCAGCTTTAATTTTTTTTTAGATGCATCTATTTCTTTTAATCCATCATTCACAATAAGATTGAGTATATGTGCACAACACCTTACGTGCATGTATTGCCCCTTAACAATGTACCATCCCAATCATTAACCCTCCTAATCAAATAAGAAAGTGCAATATTGTTTGAGCTAGCATTATTAATTGTGACAGTGCCAATATGTGTAATACACCAATATTTGATGCATCTCTCTAATTGCTTCCCTATTGTGTCACCCTTATGGTCCTCAACAAGAGAAAAAGACAAAATTTTCTTATGCAACTCCCAATCAGCATTTATGTAGTGGGCTGTCACACACATATAATTCAAATTTTGAATAGATGTCCATCTGTCAGTGGTAAAACAGACCCTCTGATATGCAGTTGATAATGTATTCTTCAACTTCTCTTTCTCACTAGTGAATAAAGACATAACATCCCTAGCAACAGTGGTGCGGGAAGGGATTCAAAATTGAGGCTAAGTAACCACTACAAAGTCCCTAAATCCATTATTCTCAACAAACTTGAAGGGTAACTCACTTTTGATAATCATTCTATACAGAGCAGCCCTAGAAGCTTCTTGACCACAATGCCTACTTCTGCCTTTCCATCACTTTCACCCTCAGGTTTTCCAAATGCTCCAAGTGTTTTTTGCTTCTTATCTTTCCTATGTGGATTTTTTACACACCCTTCTAAATGATATTTCAAGGTGGAAGTACCATGGGTCTTAGTATTGCATGTATATGATTTACCACAATAATTACAAGAAGCCCTCCCATGTTCAGTATCCTTAGTAAAATGCTGCCAAATAAGAGAATGAGGTCTACTAGGTTTTCTTTTCGATCTTAGCCCATTTGCAGCTTCCGCATGTTTAGGGCTAGGTTGTTTATTAACTTCATTCACTTCAGTCCTAGCCTTTATAGTTGGTGCATAATCATCTTGAGCAGCACTGATCAATGGAGGAGTTGGAGCACTCCCCATTCCACTTTGAGTGCCAACAGTGCCAGTAACCATGTTTCATGTCTACACATGAAACTTAAAAGTATAAATGATCATACTAAACATGCATGTTCTACATAAATATTTGATATTTTGATGCCTTACTATCAACTATGGCAGCACAATCAAACGTGAAGCAAGAAATCCTCCATTATTTGATAACCAAATTATCTATTCCTCCTTATATTCATATACTATTTTCTTCCTACATTTATTTGCTTGCCTTTAACTTGTTGAAACTACCCATCTCTCTGAGTTGATTGAAATGAATGTTACCTTATCATTCAAATATCTACGGTTGAAGACTTTAGTGTTTCCTTTAATGGATCACACAGAAATGACCTTATTATTTTTAAATCTTGTTAGATGATTTTGTGTTGGAACCTAGTACTAAATAGAAGTTACCCATTTTTTGCTTATTTGTAATCAAAGCTCACTCACCAGTCACCTTCCCCACCTAACTCCACTTTGCCACATTACTATGGCGGTAAGCTAGTAATCACCATATATATATAGTCTCATATGTGAGTCACAGTAGCATTTGGTTGCACGACATCTTTGTAGAGTAGGACAATAAAAATTGAATGCGAGTTTAACATGAAAGAGTGACTTAAAGATGGAGTTGGTATGGGTAGCTTTTTAGATGGAATCTATCATGCTTCTCACGTAGGGTTCAAAGGATTATAATGGCTTGCCTATTGTCAAAAATATCACTATCTCGATTGTTTCAGCCTTCAGAAAAGAATTTGGTCACTAAGTTATAATGCCTGCTCCACTCTCAGCTTGACATAGGTAAGTTGTTCAGACTGTGAGGGATAGCTCCATGATTGATCAGTGTTTATGTAATTAGGACTTACTTTAAAATTTAATTCTTTTTTCAATTTTCTCATAAGTAATTTGTGATTACAGAGTCTAAGTTCAGATTCTTTGTGCTAGAAAAAGAAAACTTTCTCCATTTGTTTAAATTAACATAACTTTACACAATCCCTCCTTGTTTTGTCATGGTATCATTATTTCTATATTTTTATTTATTCGATGGTATAAAAAAATTAAATTTAAAACTTGATGTACTAATTTAAATCAATTTTTATTCATAAATGTCATCCAGTTACATAATATAGCTTAAATTTTCATTTCCCCCTAAAAAAAAAAGTACATAAGGAAATAAAAGGGGAAAAATGTAAAACCATCATAATATAGACCTAATTTTGGTTAACTTTATATACCCATTATATGATATGGAATTATTAGCTTCTTGCACATTTTACTTTACCTAGTGAAACACCCCCACATTGTAGTCTTTTACCCTTGTTTTAACATTCTTCAATTATTTCCATTTGACAACTGATCATTTTGTGGATATCTATATAGCTCTTTCTCTTCATTATTCTCCAAGATTCCTTAATAACACTTCGCTCAATGATTTACTTCAACATGGTTTGCCTTTTGTTTGTCTTTAATCTTTTCTCTGCTATTAGATGACCGAGTAGATCAAGTGGTGATATTTCCCACAAGTTTTAGTGCTTTCCAAATATATGAAAATATATAGGAAGCAATATGAAAGGAAGCCTACCAAAAATACATATGATGACAATATATTACATATCCCCTTTTGTCAATGGGCTCATGTTTTGTGGTGCATAAATAAGTGGGGATTTGGTTGTCCAATTAATTAAGTTATTCTTTAATTAATTGGCATATTATCCAATCTTCAAATTAGGATTATTAATTTAATGTAGCAATTAAGCTTTACTTAAGCTTGTGTTGGAAGATTTAAAGGATTTGGTGATTGTCATCTATCACTTAGTCAAATTCCAGCTTCATAGTTCAATCACATTAATTAGGACAATGCTATCAAATATCAATGAATGAAAATAAAATGCATAACACAGAAAAACCTTAAATACTACAAGAAAATAAATCATTCATCTTTTGCACATCTTGCTACCAAAAATCAGAATGAGAAAAAATAAATGAAAATGCATAACAATTAACATAGAAGAACCCTAAATACTAACCTAATTTAGTAATTTTCCTCGACTGCAAAGTTTGACTTTGTACTCGGTTGTTGCCTGTTGGAGTGAGCATTAATTAGAAGGACCCCTAATTAGAAGTTTAGAACAACAAAGAAGAACCCTAAAATTCCTTTTCCATACCTGAAGATTGTAATGGTTGCAATCGACCAAATCAATGGCTATAATCAACTTGATAGTGATTGGTGAGAGGTTGAAGGTGAGTTCCCTGTTGATGGTGACTGACGGTGGCCGGAAACAAGCCTTGGTGATGAAAAATGGACAGCGTCTTCGTCTTCGAGGACTACAGAAGGAGCAAGGGGGTTTCGATCTTTGGAGTTTTAAGTTTTTGGCTATTTCTGTATTTCAAACTTTAGGTTTCAGTATTTTTAATTTTTGATATAATTATAATTATATATATATATTAATATATTATTAGAAAACTGGTTCAGTTAGGATAACCTTAACCAATGGCTAAACCGTTATATGCCTCAACGGTTCAGTTTTGGCCGAACCAAACTGGTTTTCTAATGGTTAAGTTAAATTTCTTCATTTGGTTGGATCGGTTCGGGCGGTTTGTAAGGTTAACCCACCCATTTTCATAGCCCTAGAATTTATATTCTCTTTTTTAAATGGTCTTTGAAAAATATTAACTACATAAGTCATTTCTTACATTTTTTGTACTTGTTGTACGTTAGTCCTTCTGTTTCTCTGACATGTTAACCCTTGAAACAAAATTGATGACGTGCACGTTACATGCTGATGTGAAGTGTTAATTGCTTATGTGTATTTATTTGTCTACGTGGATATTAGTTGGTATAAACAAAATCTCATATAAGTATATGGATTCCCTTACTTTTTGTTGAGAGAGATTGAGCATTAGAAAGTAAGAGAATACGACTATAAGGGAAACTGACTTTTCTATGCAAACCTTAGGGAAACTTAAAATGGCATAGAATCACTAGTAAATGGTACTGTTAGTTTGATCAATGAATACTTCCTAAAGAAGGTGATGAACATATGTTATGAAAGAGAAACTATTTTCTTCAAAAATAAATGGGTAGAGGGGTTTGATAAACAATATGAAGAAGTGAGAGATTCACTTGTTGAGAGGGTTAGTCTCGGCAGAGGAAATCTATTCAAAGCCAATACCCTTCCCTTCACTTAATGATTATTACACACATTGCGGGGACCACCATACTACCTAGGGCAAGATCACTTGATTCTCTAAATAGAGGGGAAGCCTTTTTCCTGAATTTTCTTGTGAACAAATAAAAAATTAGGCTGTCCACTTGGCTACTGCAGTACATGGCTAAGAGTGTAAAAGATACTGATCCCAGTGGTAGTATCCATTATGGTATGCTGCTTACTAAAGTTTTCAAATACTTTAAGGTAAATATGTCCTATGCCAAAAAAAGAAAGAAAGTGGCCACCTACAATGCTACCATGTTCCAATTTATGCATTACAAAAGAGTTTAAGGGAAATAAGTCCGTAAGGATGAAGATGAGGACATAAGCCCTTCATAACCATACTCATCCGCTGCACCTCCCTCACCACCTTCAAAGCTTCCAAGGTTGTTGTCCCTTCTAGTCAGCCAGCCTAAAGATGATCCTATAACCAAGGCACTCAAACTCCTTCAAGGACTTGAATAGAAAACGAACAACCAAATTACTAAACAAGTGCATATTCTTCAACAAAATAGGTTGTCACAACAGCTGCAATGGATCAAAAGGCATCAAAAGTAGAAGAATCCATGGATAACCTCTGTCACGTTGTGCAAACCACCCTTTCACACATCCTTCAAACTCTCCATAACCCTCCACCTTTATCAAACTACGGTTGTGGTAGCCATTAAACACCGTCATTACTATCTCATTTGAACTATTTTGTGGCTAGTGATGGTCTTTTATTTGTTTGTATCATTCATACTGGTATGTACTTAAGTCTTACAATTGCTCAACTTTGTCACATTATATGTTGATATTATAATTGCTCAAATTTTTAGTCTATGTATCTTGTTAATGATGGAAAAAGGGTAAGAATATATGCAAAACCTACTAGCTTGTTGTTTGTATTGTTGGATATGTTTGCTTGTTTCTCTTAAGTGAATAGATTAGGAATGACATGAAGACAGAGGGAGCCAAGGCATGAAGTCAGGGGGAGCTCCATGGAAACAATGAACAAGGAATTGAACTTCATTTAACTTAACTTTATTATTCATTTTCATGTTTAAAATCTCATTGAAAATATTTATGAAAAGTATTTTTGAGTTTTGCATTTATTAGTTTGTTATATCAAAAAGGGGTAGATTGTTGGCCCGTAAAGGTTTCACTTTTGGGTTTTAAATATGTTTTAATTATGACAACCCATAAACTCAAATCTCAAATTCTCATTAAAAGAAATAAATCCCTCACTGATTTCTTGCTATTTGAATACAAAGTAATTATGGCAACTATGAAGTGGAGAAATGGAAAATTACTGTTGAGTAATCAAGTAGAAAAAAAAAAGGAAAAGACAAAAGATAGCTTGTATTCAACTAAAAAGAAAATTCAGGTTTTAAGTAAAGCAGCTAAGAAATAAGGAAAGAAGAAAAAGGCAAAGCTACCTGCTGTTTGGGCTCAGAAAAAGGAGAAGAACACTGCAACCTGAAAAAAGAAGTTGCCCATATTGTTTCTATGAAGAAAGGAAAAAAAATCAAAAAAAAGATGCTCGAGCATATTCAGATCAAATTGAGGGAATTCATTACTGAAGACCAGATCAAATCAAAGTACAAAAAAGAGAGACAACTAAAGAAAGAAGCCGAGATCCATGGATAGAAGAACAATACCTCATATTTACATCAAGAAAGGAAATCTCCAATTTGAAAGAAGGCTACAATGGCTAGAATCCCAAAGCTTTAAAAGGAGAGCAACCTTCGAAGAAACATACAAAGAAGAGATTAAGAAAAAATTCATGAACTACCATTTGAATACTACTTTGTTTTTTTCCCTTTAAACTGTAGGGTAAAACTTTGAGAGAAACAAGTGTGAGCATAAATCTATAAAAAAACACTCTATGTGAGAGTCATATATTTTTTCTAATATTTCATTGTGATCATTGGTGATGAGTGAGTAAAAACTTTTGTAAACATTGTTGGTGAACGTGTCAAGACCAACTTGTTTGTGGTGAACGAAAAAATCATTTATTGCTAATGAGCGAGGAGAAAACTAGTTGTATAGTCTATTTTGGAATAATGAAAAATCCCTTGGGAAGGGACTAGATGAAAGCCTCATTCATTACGGTTGAACATGGATAAATACTATGTCTACTCTTCTCTTTCATCTCTCCTTACTTTTGTTTGGTTTATGTGCTCAAGTTAATATTTCCTTGCTTTTTCAATTAACTCAAAATATTTCTGTTAACTGATAACTATCAATTAACTAATTACTTGAACTTCATCTCATTGCATCATCACACTAAGTCACCTGCCTTTGTACTACTGCTTACTGCACTACACGATCTTTAATACTTTAAAAGTCATTGATATTGCATTAAGGAATCATATTTTATTTATCATTGTTAGTCTCTTAATTTTTAAGGTTTGCCAATTCACCCCTCCCTCTTGGTACACTTATCTTTCATGTCCTTTTATTTATTGTGCTTTTTAAAGAGATAGAAGTTATTTTTTTTATCCATAATAGATTGTGGAGATTGCTAACTGCCTCAAACTTAAGGGTTAGCAATCTCTAGTAATTTTTATGGATAAAAAAATTACTTCTATCTTTAAAAAGCATAATAAATAAAAGAACATTTTAGTCATTTTATTACAGAAAAATATCTTAAATGTCCTTGCATTTATTATAACCCCTTACATTTATTATGCCATATATATATGATTGATCAATTCACACTAACGTCAATCAAAATTAATCTTACACCAATGTTTAACTTTTTGTAGGATAAGTTTTTCACAAAATCCATCATTGGATTAAAAGTTCATATCATCAAGATTTTATTTTAATCAAAGATTTTTTTGTATCTCATAAATAATTTACAAAATTAATATAATTTTCAAATATGAACAATAATCAATTATATGATTGCATGCTTTATTGTTATTCAATTTTTCTAATATTTGACATGCAAGATCAAAATAGTAATTACTTTGAATACAATGGTTTGGATCAATGAATTTCATATCCTATAATGAGATATTGAGTGGTGTCAATATGTCAATTCTTACACCGGTGTTAATTGATCCCTCTTCTTATAATGGAATCCAAAATTGACCTTCACAACATCATTCAAATTACCAAAGAGTAATGTTATTTGTACATCACTTTTTTACACCTCCACTTTTAACCATTGATATATTATATTATTATCTATCCTCTATCATCATTATTTTTTTAAAATATTAATGGTTAAAAGTGGAGGTGTAAAAAAAATATTATACAAATAACATTACTCTTACCCAAAAGTCCAATGGAAAGAGGAAATAATATTACCTTAATTTGGTGGTGTGAGGGGTGACTAGAATCGCGGAGTTACTGGTGGTGTGCCTTCAATCCTTTATCCTCGTGTCCTTTATCTTTGATGTTTCAGAAGAGCAATAACATAAGTGGGTTGTGGTTAAGTAGCTGCGGGAAAGGCTTGTGTGAGAAATAGACCCTTATCCCCTTTCCTCTATTTTTAACTTTTGTGAATCATTTGAGAATCAACCCTCAAAAATCTCCTCCCCTTCTTGTCTGTGAGTGGAGTTGAGTGTGCATTTTGGACTTGGACTTGGGTAGTTGAATGAGAGTATTTGGGCAATGAAGAGTGAAGGTGTGATTTTTCTTTGGTGTAGATCGTACCATACTATGTTTGTGTAGCAAAAATCATAATGTTCTTAATATCCAACAACTCCAGCACATTTCTTTTAAAAGCATCACATACTTGATAGTCTGCCCTATAGCTACCAAATGATATTAGTAGTTGGCATTAGGGTTATACTATGCTTAGAAAGGGAGTTTTTAGGCCGAAGGGCCTTTGGTCCTATAACTTTTCTTTCCATCAACTCTTGGTTACTTCTATCTTTTGTTCTTTGAATTATTAGCCCTTGCTTATTATGCTCCTCAAACTGGTTGGATTGGATATTGGACTATTGGAGTGGCCATCAAGTACAGGTAGGATAAGGTAAAATTTAGGTCACCTTGTATTTGCTTCAAGTTTATCCCTTTGGAATAATTATCTATAGGTAAAGCTTTGAATTTTCCTTCACGTGCATTCACATTAATTTTTTCCCTAACTTCAATCAATTCAGCTAAATCAGTAACGTGGGTTTCCAGCATAGTCTTGTAGTATGGCTTTGACAGGGTATGAAGTATTTGAATACTTCAAACTCTATCAAAGATGGTTGTACCTGAGCTGCTAGTACTCTACATCCTTAGGCATATTCTTTAAAGGTCTAATGCCTTTCTTTTTCATGCCATTTAGCTACTTTCTTGTGGCCTTGGCATAAAGGGTTTTAGCATAGAAGGCCACTATCATTCTCCAAGACCTTATTGGTCCACAAGGAGGATTAGGGTTGATCATTAATTCATGATAGATTTTGATCCATTCATGATTAATGTTGCTTATGACATTATTCCTTGCTAATAGACCCCTAATTTTCTTTGAGGCCTTATTGATACATATGGAGAACTAGGGTTAACAACTAATTCATGAGATATTTTGAACCTGTCGTGATTATTGTCTTGTGAGGTTGCAATTTATACATAGAACCTTAGTCTCCTACAAGACCTTATTTACCACAACTAAGGTTGACAACTAATTAACTTGTTATTGTTGGATTGTAATCCAAGATTAATATGCATCAAAGAGAGAAGTATAAAAAATCATTTATTGATTCATCAAATGATGTAGTCATTACATTCATGGTTTGAATAAACTCTTTAACTCATTCAGAATACTTCCATACAAGTCAAAGAAAATTGAAACTTCTTTGTGGACGTCCTATGGAAAAACCATGCCTTTAGCTTGTGCATAGGCATCTTTGAATTCTATGAATCAAGCATATGTTATATTAACCAACTCCCAAAGAACTCCTCTATTTGATTGAGGCCTTATAAGCTTTCAACTTGTTCCATGTTTGGCTTCAACTTAATCCCTTTCTTAGTCATAACGAAATTGTTTGCTCTTGAGCCAATACGACCGATGTTCTCAAACTATGTCATACCTTTATACCAAGTCTTTAGGACACGCTTAATAATGCACCCACCTTGGGAAAAGCTTTTCCAAACTGTGTATACCTTTATGCTGAGCATAACCCCTTTTGAAAAAAAAATTTCATCCCTTCCTTCAAGTACCTTATCTTCTCCCAAATGCATTTTCTCTCTGGTTGTATTGTATAAGTTGATTCTCTTACCACTTTTGGATAGTTTCTAATGGGTTAAAGTAATGTTTAGCCTATCTCTTTCCTCCTTTCAAATCTTTGCTGTGTTAAGGTTGGCCAAAGTTTTCCCTTTTTGTACCTTTGAATTTTTTTCTTGAATATGCTAATTTTGGGTTAGTTTTTGGTTGTTTCCTAGTTTTGTTTAAGTATATAATGTTGGTGAATAGCTATTTGATAGTGTATGCAGTTGGTTTATGGTTTGGTTTTATGCGTCATAATTATGTTGAAATCCAAATTGGAAAGTTCAAATTGGAGTATATGTAGATTTTTGTTTTTGAATTCTTTAGGCCTTTTGTTGTATGATGGAAGTAGAGTGTTTGGATGATTTTTAGTACTTTTTTAAAATTATTTAGGATGAATCTCAATTTTACTATGTTCATGGCTAAATTTAATGGATTAAACTATGTATGATATTGCTTATATTTTGGCAAATTTATTTGGGCTTTTGTTGTATGATGGATATAAAGTATTTGGATGATTTTTCTCATATTTTTTGGAATAATTTTGGATGAATTTCAATTTTGTGATGTTTAGGGCTTAATTTAATAAATTAAACTAAATATGTATGATATTGTATATGGTTTGGCAAGGTTTTTTGGGGCTTTTGTTGTATGATGGATATTTTTGTTAGTAATTTGTGTGATTATTTTGGATTATATTTTTGTCACTATGATTTGATGTGTTTTAATATATACATGTATGTTATGTAATTAATTTATAATTATTGTTGAATAATATTGAAGGAGTATGGAGATCCTTAAGCATCGTCATTGGATGAATAATAAATTGTATTCCAACAATAAGAGTACTGTTACACCTGACTTTTGCAGAGGTGTTGAGGAATTTATTCAATTTACTTTTGCACTTAATATCTGTGTTGAAGTTAGAGGGAAGTTTAGATGCCCATGTGCTAAATGTAAATTTTGAAAGTATCAAACATCGAATGATGTAAGGGTGCATTTATATAGGAAAGGTTTTATGGAGAATTACAATTATTGGGTGTGTCATGAAGAGATCCAACCAGAGTTACCCCCACTTATTGAGCTTCAGACTCAATATTTTTAGGCATATGAGCAAATGGTTATGGATGTTGCTAGGCCGTCTTTTGAAAGGGAGTACCGTAGAGCGAAGGAGGATCCTAATGAAGAGTTGGCCAAGTTTTATGATATGTTGAGCACCACGCATTCTCCATTATGGGATGGATGTGAGACACACTCTGTGCTTTCAACCACTGTTAGACCGTTGAGCATCAAGTCAGACTATAACGTTGCAAAGGCATGTATGGATGAGCTTATCACATTGATAAGTGAGATATTGTCAAGCAGTCATTGCATACTTACAAATTTGTACCATACCAAGAAAATGGTTTCTAAACTTGGTTGTAGGTATAAGAAAATTGACAATTATCTGCAATGTTGCATGTTGTATTATGGCCACGATAAAAATGCTAGATAACGTCACTTTTGTGGTGCATCACTGTTTAGATAGTCACAAGTTGATAAAAGGAAGGTTAGATATTCCAAGCAAACAGATGTGGTATTTACCCATTATTCCTAGACTACAAAGAATTTTTGCAACTAATGCATATGCGAGTGAAATGAGATGGCATCAAGAACACTCACGTGATCAAGGGTGTTGTTGCATCCATGATGAAGAGACTATTAGATCTAGTTGTTTATTCTAAGTGTTTACAGTACAATTATGGGTTTTAAAAATTTTAAACATTCAAGCTTGCAAACAAGCAAAAACAAAACACATAGGCAAATAACTCATTGCCAGAAAGAGAAGAAAAATAAATCAAATTTTACTTACTTCTTGTAATCACTTTAATATTGTAATATGCTTCCCAACTAAGCGCACTGGCCGCTTATTCTTTAGGAGAACCAATCCATGAAACCTACGATGAATAGGCTTAGTGATTACAATAAAACAAAAAATGAAAGAAAATAATTGATATCTTTCAAAGTAAATTAGAAAGCCTTCGTTTTCCATTCAAGTATGGCGTGTAAAAATCTATGAAAGCACTCAAACAAAACTCAATTTTGCTCTTAGTTTCTTTCTCTCAAAAACTTGAGGCACTCTCAATGTGTTTTCTCTCTAATTAAATTAATTTTATTCTAATAAAATGATATAACCAAAATTCCTAATTAAATGGGGATTTAGTTTGATTTTAATCAACTTCTTCAAATTAAATATTTGAACAATTCAAATATTAATTTAAAGTGGTTAAACTAAAATTAATTACTAAGATAAAGGTTGTCCTAATTGAGACAACACTTGTCTTAATTCAAACAAACATTTCTCTTAAAATTCTATTGTCTAATTTAAATAACACTTGTTTAAGTTAGACAACTAATGTGAGAATTATTTTTGTTTCTTTAGTGACAAAAATGTTTGCCACATTTTCAAGCATGATTAGGACAACATTTGTCATAAAATAACACTTTGTCTAAATTAAAACAATCATTGTCTTTGTAAACACCTAATTTTGTCTAGGGGTTTATTTTAAATTAAAAATTTTCTCAAAAAAAAAATAAGAATAAAAAAATAATAAAAATAAAAAATAGAGAAGAGAGGAAAAGGGCCTAAGAGGCCATTTTTGGCAAACCCAATAAGCCATTGAACAAAAAAGAAACGGACCAAGCCCACTAACAGTAGTCAACTCGAAAAAAAAAATGACTCAGGCCCAACCCACCAAACCGGACAGCCCGTAACCCACCGGGTCCTTCTTAACCCGACCCAACGCTTGATCCGGTTGCCATCCCCTAAATCCCTAAATTCCTAATTCTTTGCTGTACGTTCCTCCCACCCCAGTCATTCTCTCAATTTCCTTCACCTCGTCACCCCTCAATTTCCTCTCCACATCACGCCACAACGTTCGTCTCAATCACCTCTGTCACCCTACTATCTTCCCTTCAATCACCGGTGAACTTCTTTCCTTCATCATCAAACCGAAAATCAAATCAATGAGTTGATTATTTTGCGTCGAATCACACCGTGATGAAAGGAACTGATTCAGGGAATTAGGCTCTGATTTTCAACTATAAAAAGAGCTTTTGAGAAGAGAGGAGGTCATCAACAAAGACACCCAACAGCGAGACAAAAAAGAGAGAGCTTCAGAGAAAGGAGAAAAACTGAGAATAGGAGGTGAGGTTTAGTTGCAATCCGAGTACAGATAGAGATAGGGATTCTGCAATTGTGGGGATTGGGCTTGCTCTCAGTTTGTATAACGCACACCATCCCTTTCTACTATAGGTTCAAATCCCGTTTCCAATTTCTTGTTTTCATAATTTCTGGGTTTGAATTGATTTCTGATTTATGTGCTTCTTGCCATTTCATAGCTATTTTCGTATGTAATATTTGATTTGAAACTTGATTTATTTTTTTGATTCAAAATATGTCATCTTTAGACATTCAGAATGGGATATGCATTCGTTTCTTTTCTGTTTGGCTATATGATCCATTTTTTTTATCTAGTTAGATGGTTTTGTAGGCTATAAATACTTCTGTAATTGCTAATCCACTGATATATTCAGGAGGTACATAGGGGCTTGATTTTCTAGGTATGTT
>JASKGM010057845.1:0-18427 GCA_034509205.1 Ceratonia siliqua | reverse complement strand
ACACCGAGCAGCTGGGTCATTGATTCAGGTGCCACAGACCATATGACAGGAAACACAGGTATTCTTTCTTGCTTTTCTCCTGCATCTCATCTACCTCGTGTCGCCTTAGCCGATGGCTCCACCACACCTGTTGTTGGTAGTGGCACTGCTTACCCCACACCTTCTATACCCTTATCCACTATGTTATACTTATCCAAAATTTCATTCAATTTAATGTCTGTTAGCAAAATCATCATAGTCTTAAACTGCAGTATTGCATTTTTTCTTGACCATTGTGTTTTTCAGGATCTTGGGATGAGGCGGATTATTGGTAGAGGCCGCGAGTCAAACGGTTTGTATGTCTTGGAGTGCACGTCTCCTTCGATTCCCAGCTCAGTTGCCTGTCCCAGCACCTTGGCCCCTTTGGATCTCCATTGTTGTTTAGGTCATCCCTCTCTACAAAGTCTGAAGCAGATATGTCCTAGTGTTAGTTTTGTGTCTAGATTAGATTGTGAGTCCTGTCAGTTTGCTAAACATTGTCGTCTGTCTTATCCTTTAAGAGTAAATAAACGGGCTGCGTCCCTTTTTGATATTGTTCATTCTGATATTTGGGGTCCTTGTCCAGTCTTGTCTAAAACTGATTTTCGATATTTCGTTACTTTTGTTGATTATCATTCTCGTGCAACTTCGTTATATTTAATAAAAAATCGTTCAGAAGTGTTCTCTGTTTTCTCTAATTTTTGTTATGAAGTTCAAAATCAGTTTAATACTACTATCAAAATTTTATGCAGTGATAATGTCACTTTTCTCCTCTTCTTTTACTTCTTTTATGGCATAACGTGGTATTGTACACTAGTCTTCATGTGTGTACACCCCCCAACAGAATGGGGTTGCTGAACGAAAAAATAGACATTTGATGGAAGTTGCACATGACCTTTTATTTCACATGAAAGTCCTTAAATCGTTTTGGGCTGATGCAGTCTCTATTGCATGTTTCCTTATTAATCGTATGCCTTCCTCTGTATTGAATAGTCAAATTCCTTACTCTATTTTGCATCCCTCTCAGCCTCTGTTTCCCTTGTCTCCTCGTATTTTTGGTTGCACTTGTTTTGTCCATGATGTGTGTCCTCAGATTTCAAAACTTGATCCTCAATCTTTGAAGTGTCTTTTCCTTGGATATCCTCGATCTAAAAAGGGGTATCGGTGTTTTTCTCCTGAGTTGGGAAAGTATGTTGTGTCTGCTGATGTCACCTGTTTTGAGACTACTCCTTTCCAGTCAGAGACTTCTTTGTCATATGCCTCTGAAGATGATTTCTTGATTTATCGTGCTCACTCACCATCCGATGCTCCACCTACACCCCCTGCCCTCCTATTACCCATGTTTATTCCCATAGATCTCGTGCCCCAAAGCCACCCTTAGCTCCTCCACTCTAGGATGTACAGGTCGTTCCTTTGGAGACCTCTGACTCGCTGCCACTACCATTTTCCTCGTCTCCAGATCCATCTCTTGATCTTCCCATTACCCTGCGGAAGGTAAACGTTCCTGTACCTACCCTATCTCGTCTTTTGTTTACTATGACCATCTTTCTCCTGTCTCTTAGACTTTTGTGGCCTTCCTAGACACTGTGTCTGTTCTTAAAACCATGAGGGAGACACTTTCTCATGATGGTTGGACTACAGTAATGAAGGAGGAAATGTTGGCTCTAGATCACAATAACACATGGGAACTTGTTTCTCTCCCTCTTGGGAAACATGTAGTTGGGTGTAAATGGGTTTACACAGTCAAAGTTAATCCTGATGGTTCTGTTGCTCATCTTAAAGCTCGGTTGGTAGCCAAAGGGTATGCCCAGACATATGGGATTGATTATTTGGAGACATTCTCTCTTGTTGCGAAGATGGCATCTGTTCGTCTCTTTATCTCTCTAGCAGCCTCCTCTCATTAGCCTCTTTATTAGTTAGATGTTAAGAATGCATTTTTGCTTAGTGATTTACAGGAAGAAGTCTATATAGGGCAACCACCTAGGTTTGTTGCTCAGGGGGAAAGTGAGAAAGTATGTCAACTCCGGAAGTCATTGTACAGACTGAAGCAATCTCCTCGGGCATGGTTTGGGAGGTTAAGTGACGTGGTCCTTAAGTTCGGTTTGGAACGGAGTAGTTATGATCACTCTATTTTCTATCGGTAATCTAGTGGTGGTTGCATCCTAATGGTTATATATGTTGATGATATTGTGATAACAGGAAGTGACAGTAGTGGCATCTCTTCCCTAAAAAGCTTTCTTCAATCCAAATTTCAAACCAAAGACTTAGGGTATTTAAAATATTTTTTAGGAATTGAGGTTACTGGGAGTAGAAAAGGTATCTTTCTATGTCAACGTAAATATGTCCTAGATTTTCTGAGTGAGACAGGTCTACTTGGAGCCAAACCATGTGAAACTCCTATGGTTCCTAACTTGAAACTTACAGTTGATGGTGGAGAGTTACTATCTGACCCTGAGAGGAATAGAAGAATGGTAGGAAAGCTCAATTACCTTACGGTGACTCATCTAGATATCTCATTTGTAGTAAGTGTAGTGAGCCAGTTTATGTCCTCTCCCCGTACTGATCACTAGGATACAAGTCAGAATATACTCTGGTACTTAAAAGGTACGCCAGGCCGTGGGATTCTTTATGGTGATCATAGACATTGTCAGGTTAAAGGTTTTTTAGATGCTGATTGGGCAGGCTCCCCCATAGATAGACGATTTACATCTGGGTATTGTGTTATTGTTAGAGGAAATCTTGTGTCTTGGAAGAGCAAGAAGCAGAATGTGGTAGCAAGGTCGAGTGCAGAGTCTGAGTATCGAGCCATGGCTCAAGTAACCTGCGAGCTCATGTGGGTATCTCAATTGTTAGGTGAGGTTGGTTTCCATACTTCTGCACATATGAAGCTCTGGTGTGACAATCAAGCAGTGCTTCATATCGCATCCAACCCTGTCTTTCATGAGAGAACGAAGCATATTGAAGCATACTGTCACTTTATTCGAGAGAAGATTCAACAAGGACTAATATCAACTAGTCATGTCAGGACTAGTGAACAATTAGCTGACATCTTCACAAAGGCTCTTAATGGGAATCGGGTTAAATACATATGTAACAAGCTTGGCATGATTGATATATATGCTCCAACTTGAGGGGGAGTGTTAAGAGTATCTAAGCTATATTAGTAAGGGTATTTTAGTCTTTAGTCTTTGGTCTCAGTATTTCAGTTAGATTGTATTTTCTTTTTCTATTATATATACATGATCACCTGTCTAATAAGACATGATTTTCCATTATTTCTTTTTCCCTTCAACACTAACTAAGCGCACTGTTTGTCTGTTCTTTGGGAAGTACCAATCGACGGAACCTATGGTGAATAGGTTTAGTGATTGGAAGAAAATAAAAGATGAAAGAATTAAATAGATAAGTTTCTCAAAATTGAAATAGAAAGCCTTCCCTTTCCCTTCAAGTATGGCGTATAGAAACTACGCTAAAGGAACACTACAATCAACTTACAAAAGGTATCATCCACTAAAGATAAAAGTAAGGAAAATGTACCTCTCTCTCTTTTCTCAATGTGTTTTTCGGCTTCTCCTTTCTCTCTTCCGCTAGTATGCTTACAACACAAACTAACTTTTAACAATACAACTAACTCAAACTAACTCATAACTATTGAAAACACATTTTAGTCTCATAGTCTCTCAAATACTCAGGCTTTCTATGCTCTCTTCGTGGCTTTTTGTTGTTGCCTTCTAAGGTTGAATACATATCATCCCTTAGTGCTTCTAAAATTACCTTATCCCCAAGGTGGTAAATGTGTTTAATATCCTTTCAATCTTCTTAGGAAACATCATTTAGTGAAAGACCTTCCTACTGCACCAAAACTAACGTCTTAGAGAGTTCATTTGACCTGTCTTATTTAGAGTTTACGATAGTCAAAGGTTGATTAATGGCTAGTTATCAATGGCATCTGGGGGCCATGCTATAACTATTGTGGTATAGGCCAGGTGTAACGGCTTAAGCAATGAGCCATGGAAGACAGGGTAAATTTTAGAGGTCGTTGACAATGCAAGCTTGTATATACTTTGGTGATTGGTTATAACGGTGAATTTGTGATAAAGAAGAAATTGTCACCATTTCTTGACAACTGCTGTAATGATCGTTAATTATCATATGTAAGTAGATGCTTAAGCCAGTTTGGGATAAAAAGGTTTACTAAAAATTATGATGGGTCTATCACATTGCATCAAAACAATGCCCATGCTTATGCCAAACGCATTAGTGTGGACAACAAATTGTAATTCAAATTTTGGGACTACTAAGATAGGGTCCTAAGTCATGGCTTGCTTTAATTGAATGAAGGATTATTTTGCATGGTTTGACTAATGAAAATTGTCCTTCTTGAGTAAATCAGTCGAAGGAAATGCTAGCAACACATAATTTCTAACGAATTTTTGGTAAAATCCAATTAGTCTAAGAAATCCTTGGAAAGCCTTTACCATCGTTGGGGACAACTAGTCCAACATCGCCTGAATCTTAGAATGATTTGGTGTAACTCCTTTGGCTGTCACCACATGGCCAAGGTACTTAATATGTTGTTAAGTGTATAAGCACTTGGAAGGTTTGAGGAAAAGAAATCCTTGCTGTAATAATTCAAATGTATGTGTTAAATGTCATAAGTGATCGGCAAAAGATGAACTATAGATGAAGACATCGTTAAAAAACTAATAATAAATTTCCTTAAAAATGGCTAAAACATATTGTTCATGGCTACTCAAATGTGGTCGGTAGAGACCAAACGACATTATTCAAAATTTGTAGTGGCTGTTATGGGTTCTAAATGCGATTTTGGTAATGTTTAGCTCCTGCATCCTTATCTAATGGTAACCTTTTTCAAGCTCTAACTTAGAAAACCACTTTACAGCACCCAATTCATCTAGTAACTCATTGATCATGGGGATTGAAAACTAATATTTAACAGTTATTGCATTCAAATCCTAGTAGTTGATGCAAAACCTTTGGGTACCATCTTTCTTTTTCATGAGAAGAATTGAGAAAAGAAAGAACTATTACTCGATTGTATCACCTTTGATCGCAACATTTGTTGGACTTGATTTTTGGTCTCTTTCTTCTAGAAATGAGGATACTTGTATAGCCGAACGTTTATCAGTGTGGTATTCAGCATCAAATGGATGAGGTGGCCAACGTTCCTTGCTGACGGTAAGGTAGCCTACTGTTCAAACAAAGAACCATAATGAGAAAGAAGATGATGAACGTCTAGATTAGGCCATTGAATTGGGCCGATTATCTAAAGTGGTCTGATGTGGTGATTTCATACCACAAGTTCCTTGGGTTTTAATATATTATTTTGGAGTGTTTTGGGTACTATTTATGCATTTTTATATAAATTTAAGTACCCTTTATATTTATTTAATTCTTAGAACTTGTTAGACTACTTTACAGGTTTTATGTGCCGAAACAGTGATCTTTCCTGAGAGTTGAGCATTGTGATGCCCAACATTAGGCTCCGTAGCCCCCAAAGCATGTAGAAGCACGCCCCCAAGCGTAAGTGCCTTTGTATAACTAAAAAACCCTCATTTATAACTTAACTTTTGTGGGAGGAAACTTGAGAGCAAGAAGCAAAAAACACTAAGGAAGGAGGGAAGTTGTGATTTGAAGGCTTGGAGCTTGGATCTGAGAAGAGAAAGGCTCACGAGTTCTTCAAAGAGGAGTTTCTTCGTCTTATTCTCTACTATTTTAGTTATGAGTGGCTAGTTTTCTCTATTATAGGGTTGGGATGTAATCATTGATACTTATGTCTTGAGTTGAAATTAGCTGTTGGATAATATTCTTTGATTGTAATTCAATAAATTCAATTTTAATGCTTGCAATTATTTGGCCATTGATTGTTTGATTAAGACATTGAATGATGGAGAGAGAGTGGAAGTTCAATGTTAGTTTATGGATTTATTGAACCTAGGTAATGTATTTTAGACATAGATGCATACCTTTGTGACGTTTGATTTAGGTTTCAATAAATATAATGAGTTTATATTAATCTCTATAATCATGAGAGTCGATATATGGTTAATGTGAATATAAGTGTTACGCCTTGAGAGAGGGTAATACATGCATTAGGGAACCTTGTCTTTGCAAATCAGAAGGTATTTACAACTAATGCTAATCTCATAATAGAAATATCATTTGATGAAACCCAATCCTAGGATCTTTTGCTAATTGATTCCTTTCCTAATTTATTTCATATTATTTTGTCCAATTGCACTGATTATTTACTTGCTTCGATAATACAAGAGATTACACATTTTGGTACTTGAACTTTCCTCCTTATGGTTATGTTTTTGAGGTATCATGGTCTTTGGTAATGGCCCAACATACATGTGAAAAAATTGGGCCACCAAATTAGTTGAGACCAACCTCCTTAATTGGTGACTTGGGATGGCACTCAAATGAGATTAAGTGATTCCCTTTAACTGGACGTCTCGACCTATTTAATGGAATTTCATGGTTAAAGTTGAATAGTTTCTCATTATTGAGCATAATAGTTTAAGCCACTAGCACTTAACACTAAGTTGGTAACCTAAGTCATATCGCATAGAAATCCACATGGAATTCCACATCATCTATCTTCAATGGAACCTTTTTACACAAGTGGTGACTTATTAACTTCTTTTTATTACCCATTAATACTTGCAACGGTCGGGCTCGGGTTTGGGTTAGATGCAAGAAATGTACCAACTTAGGCTAGATAAAATTTTGTGTGCTTCCCCCGTCTATTAAGACTTGGGTCAGTTGGTTTAAGATCTGGCTCGCAGCCCATAGAGTTTCAAGAGTTATTGACTTAAGAGAATGTAGAAGTTTATATGTGTTGTACTCTTCCCCTCCACGTGGTCCCTGGACTAGTCCACCGACACTCGAATTACCTCGGTGGCCTTCAGAGATTGATCGATTCTGTCATCGTCGTTGGTGATGAGTAGGAAAATGTGCGAATGACATTTATGGAATGGAAAAAATTTCTCATTGCAATGAAACAAAGACCTTTTTCATGTCTCGTTATCATTTATACTGGGGTCTTCTATTTGAATGCCAGTTTAGCCAATGGTACTAGAAGTAATGGTGGTAATAGAGTTACCGAATTTACCAGAGTGGTTGGTGAACTACTATTGTAGTCCGAACTCAAGTACTACTAAGGATAATCCAACAATACGATTGACAAGTGCTTCAAAGTCCTGTAAATATTTGGTCACTATGCCTCGTTATGTCAATTTAAAAAGAGGACCTCATGAATCTTCGTATTGCGACAGTGTGAAGCATACTTATAAGGCATGAAGTAATTCAGGCCATTACATAATCTATGAATTTTGGTAAATCCATTGGTAGCAACTTAATGCTGGATCATCCATGTAAAATGAGGCGATGGAGATCAGTTGTTCATTGGAAATATTGTGAAAATGAAAAAAACTAATTGATTTTGAAGATTTGACTAACCGGATCCATACCATCGTATCTTGGAACATAATGTTTGACATATGGTTTAGAGGTGAAAGGTGAAGGACCAGCTGATGAATTTGAAACCTAGAAGGGATTTGGTGATAGAAACAATGGCGATGGCTATGTTTCTAGAATGTCAATCTTCGTGATGATCTCATCAACCTTTACTATAAGCGTAGATTCAGTTGGAGCAAGCTTGGCAATCTTCGAATATGTGCTCTCAGCCATGAACACAATGAAAGTACCTGTCACAACGTGACGGCCGGTGAAAAGCCATCATTTTATGACTTTTTGTGTGCGTAAGGGAAAACACAGAGAAAATGTGAGTCGCCACCAATTAATTAGAAGGATAATTGGGATCCTAAAAAAATAAATGAAAACTGCCCTTGGAACCAAAGGAAGGGTTTGGGAGTCTAATTATGTGTGGGGAAGGTGTTAGGCACCCCACAACGTCCATCCCTAAGGATGGTTACCCTAAATTGTTTGTGCTTAAAAATTTTAATGTATTTTAATTACCCCATTTTAATAAAATAATAATGGACAAAGATGAAAAAAATAAATAACTAGACCTGCCTTACCAAGTAAGTACCTACGTACCCCGAAAGGGATCAAGGTCAACGTAGTTCGAAATAATTTGATTAAGCAGAAAATGATATTAAGACATTTTAGGGGAAATCAAATTTCCACTTAAAGTCCGGACAGTGATCTAGGACATTGGAGAGAACATGTCTCTACTAAATGCCTGTGAAAAATAAGACTTTGGGAAAATGAAATTCCACTGAAAGCCTGAGAAAAGGAATACTTGGGAGTTCGGGAAAGATAAACTTCCACTGAAAGTTTATGAATATTGGGACTTTGGGAAAATAAAATTCTACTGAAAGCTCATGAAAAACAAAACTTCGGAGAAGATAAACTTCTAGTGAAATTCCTTTAAATGTTGAGTCTATAAGCAAGATTGAAATTTATAAAAATGATAGAGCAAAAAAGACATTTGAAAGAAATAGGAGCCAAAATGTGATTCTTACAAAATTAGGGACTTAAAATGTAATTCTTAAAAATTAGGGGCCAAAATATAATTCTTAAAAATATAGGGGTCAAAAAATATTTCTTAGAAGTATAGGGGACAAAATGTAATCATTGGAAATATGGGAATTCAAATAGAATTTCTGAAAATATTGGAACAAGAATGCCATTTCAAAAATATTAAAGCTAGAACGATTTTAATGAGGTATCTTAATTAAAAGCCCATTTATTTATAAACACTGAATTTTGCTCAAACACTATTCTTGAAAATATTTGATTGAGCCATTGGATCCATTTAAGAAGGATTGGGCCTTGAACCCTTTTAAAATTAACTCAGTTGGGCCTCTTGAAACCCTTGAAATTATCCTTGAAACCTTGTTAATTCAATTGAGCCCTTTAATTCTATGAAGTTTATCTTCACCAGAATTTCACTTTGGCACGGTTTGGGTCTTGGACCCAATTTCACAATATTAGCCGTAGATTGAATCAAAACCCCACTTTACCATCAGAATACTAAATGGGCCTAATATTATTATTCAAATTAATTAATCATAACCTCAACTTATGCCTGAACAAAATCCTAAAATACGTACCATCTATATTTTAATTCAAAGTGTATCAATTGTCCCAAAATTTCTCCTTCACAGCACTGAATTTATTTCTACCATAGGAATTCAACCTATTGCTATGAACTGTCAGATAGTATGCAAACTATCCAAAATCAAAATTATCATGGTTTGCAGGTATACTTTGTTGTGTATGAAGTAGTATAGCTAACTGAACCAGCATCTACTATTTGCATATGAAATTACACATATCACAATGAAACAAAGGATTTAAAACTCAAATGCTAGACATACAAGTTATACTCCAAGGTATTTTCACTCATCCTTAATAAATTTTATCTCTATGTTATGACCAAATTTCCTAGGAGTCATTGTGTCAAATTCAGTCTAAAGAGCCCAACCTTGTTCCAAAACTAGCTAAATCACAATAAAGTTTGCATAAAAATTAACTCAATCTTAGATTTTTGCCACCACATCATCTTCAAAAAATGAGACTACCCCATAAATTGTTAATGATCATTAAAAATCAAAACAGGGTATATCATACCTGATCCAAAATGCTAAACAGGGCAAAAACAGCTTATGAGAATCTTTACACAATGAACGTAAACACCTCTAAGGAAAACTTCCTACACTACTGTGAACCCAACCAATATCCCTATCTATATCCAATTCAAGTTTTAAATTATAGGTAGATGACAAACCTTTTTAGGTTAGGGGATCCCCACTCAGAGGTTACTAAACTTTAGAAATTTATTGATCTAAGGCAACCAGACCTGAATTCAGAGAATATGTTTTAGCATAATACAAAAAGGAGGTTTGATGGAAATTAAATTGGAATTAGGAAGTTATACATTCAATATAGATTAAGAACGCGATGAGTGCATCCAACAATGAAGAATTCATGTATTTGCCAAAAACCGGGAGCATCTAAACCAATAGAAATTAGTTTCTACAGCTAAAAACATGTAATGGGCCGATATTAAGGACCTATGCCAATTCACCAACCAACTTAGCAAATTGAGAATATACTTTAAGAAATTATGATTAAGATACATGCTAATTACTGGAAACCATTCATACTTATAGAAACCATAAGGACCCCATAATCAGAGGTACGCAAACCCCCCAAGGAGCATTTCATCCCACATCAACTTAATAAAAGAAAGGACACCCGGTTTTTGCAAAACTCCCAAATTTTTAGAAGGGTCAATACCTTCTTCCCTGTAGTTTCTAGTCATTCTCCTGCGTACTGCTCTCTGATCTCGATTCCTCTGTTTTAGCTTGATTCAACCTTTGATTTCGTCGAGCTTCCCCTAATTCGTCAATCCCCTTTTCTACGATTTCGATTCTCTGTGTCTCTCTGATTCATCAATCCTCTCAAAAACTCTCTGACTCGTGATCCTTCCCCCTTGGCAGTTCTTGCTTCCTCTCGGTTTCTCACTCTTGTCATTCCTCCATTTCTTTGATTTGTGCTCTTGATTTTATAGCCAACGAAGCCTATTTCCTATTGCTGTTGAACTCATGGTGGTAAGAAGATGAGGGATTACGAGAGTCACTAAGATTTGGCAAAATTAGGACTTGCCATGGAGGTTGCATACTACGGAGAGAAAACCCAGAGTGTGTAGAGGGAGGTGGCCGAGTGGTTGAGGTGCATGAAGAGTGATGGCCAGGGGGTTGCGTGCTGAAGATACAGAATGGACCTGGCAGAGATATTTGATTGAGAAGAGGGATGGTGTGGGTAGCGTGAAGATTACCGAGATAAAGGGAAAGGATGGATTTTGCAAAGTGAGTGGGGGAACCGGTGAGAGTTGCGTAAAAGTGTGGGGGAGAGGTGAATCGGGTAGTGGGTATGATTTGGGGCTTGGGTTAGAGCTAGGTTAATGGATCTAGACCATTAATGGGCTGGGCTGAAAAGTGAGAGATTTGGGCTGAAAATTGGGTTAATAGATAAGTTTTTTAGGTTGATGATGGTGGAAATTTAATTGGACTGAAATTGGGTTAATTATAATATTTAAAAGATAAAGATGAAATAAATTATAAAAATAAATAAATATATGAAGATAAATAAATAAGCTAAATAAAATAAAATAAAGTAAAAAAAAAGTGAAATAGTGGGACAAAAATAGGTGTTTACAGTACCAAATTGGTATAGCTTAAGTGAAACGCTTTATTTCGAGGATAGAGAACCTCCAAAAGTTAGAGAGAGAGAGAGTATAAGGATAACTGATATTTCATTACCTTTCATTGAGCTATTACATCAATTTCTAGTATGTTTACAACATAAACTAACTCTTAGCAATACAACTAAATCAAACTGACTCTTAACTATTCGGATCACATTTCAGTCTCCTAGTCTCTCAAATACTCAAGATTCTTATGCTGTCTTTGCTTTCGTCATTGCCTTCTAAGCCTGAATACGTATCATAGTGATTGGGAAAAGCTTAAACAAAAGGATGTGAATTATTTTGAACCCTCTTCAGAAAAGATAATGGGAATAATTTGAATATTTTTTTTGGAAAATCACCCTTGGTTATGTGAAGATAAAGTTAATTCCTTTGCTCCATGATGTTTCTAAAGAGGCGGTTTAGGAGGCTATTAAAATGATGAAGGCTTTTAAGTCTCTTGAGCTTGATGGGTTTCAACCTTTATTCTATAAATATTTTTGGGAAGAAGTAGGTTATTTGGTCTTTGATGTGGTTTCTGATGCTTTTTAGACTAGCATTTTTGGTACTCATCTTTGTGAGATTCTTATTATCCTCATCCCTAAAGAAGATGTGCTTAGTAAGGTGTATCACTTCATAACCATTAGTTTATGCAACATTGCCTATAAGATTATTACCAAGGTAATTGTGAATCACATTCAACCTTTCCTGGATGACATTGATAAGAACCTAACTCCCAAATCCCATAAAACCAGTACCCAGAAAATGAAACACTGATATATTACGCAAAGAACAGTTGTAATATATACCCACCAGCCATGAACAACCAAGAAGACCCCGAAACAACAAGTAGATACGAATTGGTAAATATTCAAGAGACTCACCTTCTCTCCCGCAATTAGAGTTAGAAAACGAGCTGGCTTGGGCATCCTGTCATGCTAGCTGGCAATATTGGGTCAAGTTGGGCCAGCCAAATTTTACATCGAGCTAGCATGTTGGTAGCCCAGCCCAGCCCAGCTTAATGCCAGACCATCGGGATTCTGGTAAGCCCAGTTCTAAATGAAATGTTACAACTTTTTTACAGATAAAAGCATGGAATCCAACTATCCAAGTGAGACTAACAACAAATTAAACTTAGATTCTAGTTTGCAGTATAGCCAAACAAACTAACTCAAACTAAAATATTCTCTACAACACCCTATATGTAACAAAGGCCTTTAAATCCTTAATCAATAATCACATTAAAAACAACAGGAAGACAACTTTTGTATAACCTAACAACAAATTAAACATAGATTCCAGTTTACAGTATAAATGACTTCCCATAAGCTGTTAGGCCATAACCTATTCACATTCTTTTATAGGAAATTCAAAGGACAATAACTTTCCAAGGTAAATACACAATAGATAATAGTGCAGTTCAAAGTAGTGGGTCCTTTGAAGGATAAAAGCCAACCAGATTCCATATTCCAATAAGTAAGTGTTTATACACCACTTTTATAACATAGCATTGCAAGAAAACTAGTTTAACAGAAAGCATGTTACAAGGCCACAATTCTTTTTTATTATACAAGAACTAACATCAATACCACAATACTATAATAGTGGAATTAATAAAAATCATACCTGATCTGACCATGATAACTGATAAGGTAATAAGGCATCCAAAATAGTGGAGAAGAAACCAATGCAACACTACTCAATGCTCATTCTTATAATCCTGTTAGAGTGATTCATATTTCATATTCATTATAAATCTTCAAGTTTTCAACAGAGGCAAATGTAAATATTAGATCTTGGAGATTTGATTTTTAATCAATAATAAAAATCAATAATCAAGAACACCGTTAATTTAAAGGGAAGATAAGAGATTGAAGTAGCAAATAATAGTGAATACCACAAATCCTAGTTCCACAATTGATTCATCGATCATTAATATTTAATAACTAATAAAAATAAAGTTCACAAATAAATCACACATCAAATTCTAAACAAAGAAAGGCCAGTAGGCAACATAATCATCATTCATTATCAAGAATTATATTTGAATCTTCATTGGACAACCGAATATCCTCTATGTCATGCATGCCTGCAGTTCATAATAAAAGAGAAGTCAAAAACTAAATCGGTTCCAATTTACAAGTAAGAAACAAAGAAAGCTACTATTGTATTAATGTAGGGAATATAATTACCAGAAGGTCTAATTTCTTTGAAACCATGTAATCAATTACGAGTGCAAATGATGGCTTGCACAGTTTCAGGGAGTAAACAACAGTTTCAGGGATTCATAATCCGCAGGAAATACCTAAGGTAAGTACCTGCAAAATTTTTCCGCAGCAAACATCCGCAGAAAATTGAGTTTTTTCTTGAAGTGCAAATACAACCGAAGGACAACTCTAAGACTCTTAGATCCTCTTAAACAGAAAGGACGAAGCCTAAATGACTAGCCAGTCAAACATTACAAAATAAAACAACGAACTATGATTTTACAGCAAAACGACATCCACACTAAACCAAATAACCCAGCACTTCCCAATAATAAGCAATCCATAAACATTAACCCCAAAGCAACACTGCAGCAATAAAAATAACAACACAACCCGAGCGCCAATTGCTGCCCTATTGCCTAGTATTGGTAAATCTGATTGAGTCTTATCAATACCCCAATGTTTCACCTTGTCATCAAGGTGATTACTAATTGGGATTGATTCCTCATCCAGACCTTCGATGCCATCCATTATAGTGTTTGAGATTTCAAGGGAGTAGCTTCTTTTCCCTTGGCAAGCCTTGGAAACAATGGACAATGAATTAGGTGCATGACAATTTCTTCTAGCAAAATTCTGACAGCTACTTTGAGGAGTTCCATTGCTAGTAAATGTTATGGAGGAAACTACATATCCATCTTGACAATTCAAGTGCATTTCAGGTGTCATATTATTTATGGAAAGTTCTTGGTCCATGAAATCTGAATTGGCCAACTTCGACAGAGGTGGATATTGGGACTCTGACACTTGAGCCCATAATATTCTGGTTGAACATAACTTAATCGAAATTCCGAATGGAATTCCTCCACTTTCTTTAAAAATGACAAGCAAATTGTTTGATTCTTGCAACCATGAGCATGGCACGTGATACCAGGTTTGAGTTGGCTTTCCACAATTAGTTGAACACTTGTTTGAATTGTACGCTCCACGATCGCAGTTCTTGAGGGAAGAGAGCGAACCTGGTAACTATGTGGGAGACAGTTATTTCTCCTAAAATGCTAGGAGGTCTTAATATTAGAGCTACTAGATTAGCCAACACACTGTTTCTGGGCAAGTTGGTTGGGCAACAGCTTGCCGGTGGTGATAAACTGTGGGTGAAGCTTCTAACAAGTATTTGGGAGATTCTTATTTATTTGGTTACTCTCCGACCCCCCGTCTCAATTATTTGGCGTAGTATTCTTAGGGTGGTGCCTCTGGTAAAAGGTGGGTTTTGCATGTTAGTTGGGACTAGCAGTACCATAGGTTCTAGTATGGCCGACGGGTGGGTGATCAACCTTTGGTTGATTTGCTCAATCTTTGATCATCAACTTCCAGATCTCATAGTTTCTGATATGATTTTTCAAGGGGAATGGAGAACTCAACCAGGTTATTAATTTGGTTAATGATGACATTTCTCATACAATTCTTGGTGTTCCCATTCCAACTTTTGCCCAACTCCAGGACTAGCTTCTTTGGGGAGAGGATGTTTTTGGAGCTTTCTCGGTTAACTCATGATATGCTTGGTTGCTACATAATTATTTGAATTTAGACTCAGACGGGTTCTTGGAATTGGGTGCTGAAGAGTTGAGCTCCAAAGAAAACTCAACTTTGTTGGCATGTTCATTATCTAGATTTACCTACAAATGCAATAAGGCATTCGAGGGATCTGGGTGTTAAGAGCTTCTGTTCTCAATGCTTATATGCTCTGGAAACAGGGTTGCATTGTCGTCGAGATTTCCCTGTCTCAAAAGAGTTGTGGTGTCTACTAAGTTTTGACCAATCTCAGGGCTTCTTTGATACGGATATTTGGGCGTGGCTTCACAGTGGCGATACTGGTTCTCACACATTGATCAAGGGGCTTCCTTCGGACATTCTTTTGCTCTATCCAGTTTGGTTTTGTTAGAAGATTCGAAATGAATTTGCCTTTAATAACACCAAGACTACTTCTAGATTTGCTATTATTTCTTTTCAGGCAATGGCAAAAGCGTGTTCCAAAGCATGGGTAATTACTCCACATTCTTTATTTGGCGACCGAATTCTTGTTCAGTGGCAAAAGCTCCCTTTGGGTGCTCTGAAAGTTAATGTTGATGGGAGTCATTTATGCAGTAATGGGAGAGCAGGTTTTGGTGGCCTTAGTCCATTGTGGGAAGGGTGATGGTTTTTGCTGGCTTAGCTGGTTTTTCTTCTATTACACAAGTCAAACTTCTTGCTGCTATTAGTAATTGGATTAAGTCTTGATAATCATTCCCTTAGTATTGTGAGGAGTTAGATATGACTTAAATTTAACATGGTATCAGAACTTTTAGACAAACCCCAAGAAAATCCAGAAACTTAGAGAATAATATACTCAACCTCCGAAGTGAGGGTAAGTATTAGAAAATCTCACATTAGAGAGACAAAAAAAGTTTAAATGTAAAATATAAGTTTTTGCAATTATTCTTCTTGCAGGTGGGTTTTATGGTTAAGCCATGACCTCAATTTAATACATTGTACTATGGCGTTGAGCGTATAATCGTACTGATTTCTTTGCCCAAGCTGGCTCCAGTAATCTCTCACATTTCTCGGTGAGATTCTCCTTCTTCTGAGCTGGGCATCCTCCTTCTTCAGATGTGCCTCTACTGTCTTCTTAAGGGCTTAGCTCCTCATTTTGTTGTTTTTGGTTTTCTTTCTTTACCAAAAATATTCTAAACAACAAACATTAAAAAATTAAAATTGAATTTAGCTGTATTTTAATTTTAGGTGTTTCAAACACTACCTATAACTTTGTACTGTGAAACAAGGTTCAGAAAACATATGGGCATCGAGTTTGATTTCTTCCCATTTCATTATTTTTTGCCAAATAAAAGGAGGGTTATTTTGGTAAAATAACAAAATTTGACATAAAAGATTCACACGATATGCAACGTCCAATATCAATGGTTGGGTGCTATTAGTAATGGGTTAGTAAAATGGAAGGGGTAATTGTTAAAATTAGTTATTTAGAGGCGAAATTACAATTGAGGCAATAAGATAAATAAGTGCACTTTTCCAACAAAAAAAAAACAAGGAATAATTAGTGAAACGATGAGTACCAAAATTTACTTATTTGCTGTGTAATAGCACTCTCTCTACTTTTCATATGCTTTATTGAAAAGCAAAGGTTATGCTTATACTCAAATGACAATGTCGTGTGATTCTCACATGAAGATCCAAATATTAAAGTTAGTAACAAAAAAATAGGCAAAGAAAAAAGATGAAAATAAAGAGAAAACATTGAAAAGAAAGAGGAAAAGATAACACAAAGAAACCAAGTAAAAACGAAGAAGAAAAGACATTGAGCAATGAGATGAACATCATGAATTGAGTAAATTGAGATGTAAAAGAATTGTATGCTTGTCTATTATGAATTGGATAATATTGGATGATTTGTTCACAACATTCAATTAATATATTTAATATAAAAATTTAAGTATACTACAAAAAAACATGGGTTTTCTGACGGCCTTTCTAACGAACAAAGTTTCCGTCAGAATTTCTGACGGTAATTCTGGCTAAAATTTTAACGAAGATGGAATTTACAGAAGTTTTTGACGGCATTTCTGACGACCACGTGTTGCCATTAGAAATTGTCGTCAGAAGGGCATTAGAAATAAGGCGCAAATGAAGGCAGGAAACTTTCTAATAGCTATCTAGCCATCAAAACGTCTAAAATAATTTAAACGCTCCATTTTTGGATGTTTCTGACAGCATTTTTGACGGCCTTATGTTGTCAGAAAAATTTTGACAGCCTTGGGCCATCAGAATAGCCATCAGAAAAGTCAGAATATCATACACCCTCTTCCTCCTTCCTCCTTTTCAGTTTGAATAGTTTCTCTTTCCCCAAACGCATTCTTTGCACATACCAATTGTAGTTCAATCGTCACCACCTAAGTTTGCGAGCTAAGTGTGATGAAAATTGAACTACAATCAATACACAATCAACACAATTTTGTACATTTTAACTACACGATATGATAGTAAATGATGAAAATAATATATAAAAATTTGTGTTTGAAACAAAATGATTTTAGTCAATCTAACCATTGAATCACATGTATGTTACTTGCTAAGTTTATGTACCAAGTGTGGTGAAGATCGAATTGCAATCGGTACGGGATCGGCACAATTTTGCACATTTTAACCACACGATGTGATAGTAAATGATGAAAAGAATATACAAAAATTTATGCGTGAAACAAGGATGGCGAGTATATTTAATCCAACTGTTAGATTTTTAAATTTTTTACTACCCAAACAAAAACGTGGAACAAAATCTTTTATAAGAGGTTAAATAATGAAAAAATGTACTATAATTTGTGGGATCATTTTCAATGTGGGCTTTTTCAATCAAACGGTTGAAAATTTTAAATTTTGAAAAATTCATGAAAAGTATCAGCAATAGTAGAATGTAGAAATAAGATGACATAATCACCTTACTCTCTCATACAGAAAAATGTCTTGGATCATTATCCCGTTCGATTTTAGTCAATCTGACCTTTGGATCACATGTATGTTGCATGCTAAGTTTGTATGCCAAGTGTGGTGAAGATCGAACTACAATAAGTATGCAATGGGCACAATTTTGCACATTTTAACCGCACTATATGATAGTAAATAATGAAAAGAATATACAAAAATTTGGGTGTGCAACGAAGATGGTGAATATATTCAATTCGATAGTCAGATTTTAAAATTTTTACAATGCAAGAAAAAAAAATGTCATTAAGGGTATTATGTAAGAGATTTGAACTATAAGATACAATAGTGCATGATAAAAAAAATGATTTATATAGGATACAAAATATAAATTAACAATATAAAAAGTATTAAGGAAATACAAAAATTGAGAAATAATAATAATATGAAAAACCATCATTAAAAAAATTATATATTTATACTATTATAC
>JASKGM010057834.1:5179-18427 GCA_034509205.1 Ceratonia siliqua | reverse complement strand
ATAAATGAATATCTCTAAAGATAAGCTAAATGAATATCTCTAAAGATAAGCTAAATGAATCTTAGCAAATCTTAACAATGATGATGGAGATATTGGGAGAAGAGATGTGGTTGCCGATAGTGAAGATAAAAAATGAGAAGAAGAGGATAAGAGATGGGATAAGAGACGTGGAAAAAAAGGTGATGGTGGTGGCACACACAATATTTTTCTTTGTATTATTTTTTATTCCCTTTTCTATATTTTGTCCTATAAAATTTTTTTTTATTTTTTTATAAAAAATAAAATATTTCAAATTTTTTTATTTTAAATTATTTTGGTCTTTTAAATTTTTTTATATTTTGTGCTTTTTTTTTGTCAATATTATCACTTTCTTTATCTATTTTTTTGTATTCTTTTAATTTTTTTAAAATTTTTTTATTTTTTAAAATTTTATAATTCAAGTATTTACAATGTTAATGTCAAGGAGGATGTGAAAATTACGGCAGCTACTTTTAGTGTACTAGGTGCTATCCAATTTAATCTCCTTTCCATGATTAATCTTCTTCCTTTTTCTACTCTATCTTGGAATGTTCGGGGGGCTGAAAACTATGAAGTAAAAAGACATCTAAGGTTTTTAATTCATAACTATGAACCTGCTTTCCAAAGTTGCTAATTGTTGGTTTAAAGAGGGATACTCCAATAGGAATTAGTGACCCTCTTAGGCATTTAGGGGGGACTTATGTTCTATCTAAATTACCAATGTTTATATTTTTATTCATATATGTGATATCTCACTATATTACTTTTCAGGTAGGAATAGACACTCCCAGACCTTAGATTTGCAGCTTGGTGTATACAAGCCTAACTGCAGCAACGAGGGGTGCCATGTGGGTGAGCTTACAGATTTTGCTAAATAGAGGAATATACCTTAGCTTCTATGTGAAGACTGGAATGGCATTTATCTTATTCATAGAAAAGAGGGGGTTGTGTTAACTTGGTTGAATATGAAGAAGAAATACATGAAGAAGAGTATGATGCCTTCACGAAGACTTGGAAGGTGTTAAGATCAAAATTGAAGGAGAGCACATAACTTGCGTCATATGTCGGTTGCTATATACCCCAAGACAAGAACGCTTTTCTTAACTCAACAACATCTTTTAATCACAATGTTCAGTTTGAAGATATGTGATTTAATCTTAGACATTAATGGAAGTTGTGAAAACATTGTATCAAAGATGCTAATGAAACATCTAAAACTCCCAACAGAAACTCATCTATCACCCTATCAAATTGGATGGATGAAGAAGGCACCAATTAACCATTAAAGTGACTGAAACATGCAAAGTTCCAATCTCAATGGGAAAACATATAAGGATGAAGTTATGTGTGATGTGATTAACATAGATGCTTGTCACATTTTACTTGGGAGATCGTGGCAACATGATGTGGACAAACTCACCCTGGCAAGAGGAATATCTATATCTTCTTGCGGGATGATAAGAAGATTATAATTCTTCCATATGAAAAGAAAGAAATTCTACATAAATTTCTAACCTGGAAGTGAAGTTATTTGTTATAGTTTTCAACTTGAAAGAGGAATTTGTTAAAGACTCAAAAGAAGTTTAAGCAACCTTTGGACTTATTGCAGGTAGAAGAAATTAATGGATCTAGTAGCCCACGAGAATTACAACCTTGCTAGAAGAATTCACCCGAGTCATGCTTGATGAATTACCTTTTGAACTTACACCAATGAGAGATATTCAACATCACATTAACCTAGTGTTTAGAGCTAGTTTACCAAACTTGCCTCACTATCGCATGGGTCCTAAAGAGAAAGAGATTCTTAAAGACAAGGTCATTGAGTTAATTCGCAAAAAGGAACATTAGAAAAAGCATGAGCCTTTTGCAGTTCTTGCACTACTTACCCCAAGAAAGATAGAAGTTGGCGCATGTGCATCAAAATAACTGTTAGGTATAATTTTCTAATTCCTCGATTAGAAAACAAGCTAGATCAACTACAAAGATCAATAATATTTTTTAAGATTGATTTAAGGAGTGGATACCACCAATTTTGTATAATAGTAGGAGACAAGTCAACTTTCATAACTAGAGAAGGTTTATACGAATGGATGATGATGCCTTTTGGGTTCTCAAATGCAGTTACTAATTTCATGTGTGTAAATACCTGATTTTGTCCGGGTAAATTTTAAAATTTTTAAAAAAATAACAAAAAAGAATTAAGAAAACTAGGAAAATATAGAAATAAGAAGATATGGTAATATTGGCAAGAAATCACAAAATGTGAGGAAAATGAGAAAATTAAAAAGATAAAAAAAATATAAGACTTCATTTTACTAAAATAAAAAAATATACAATAAAATTTTAATGAAAGAGTAAAATTAAAAAAAAAACAAAAAGGAAGAAGAAAGATATGTAGAACAAAAATAATAAAAATAAAGATATTCTGAAAATAAGTAAAAAGAAGTAATTGGAAAAGTTTTTTTTTTTTTGGGCCCTACCACATCTCATGCTTTCCTTTCTCTCTGTTTTTATGCTACCCTTTCTCCCTTATTTGGTTTTGAACATTATCCTCCTTTATATCTTTGCCACCGGTCTCCCTTCTTCTTTTCCTTTTCTCTTTTGTTTTCCAAACCTTTTATCTCTTCCTCCTCTTTAACCCACCGGGCTTGGTTTCTCTTTCCTATCTTTGTCTTTTAGAAGCTCCAACTTTCCCCTCATCCCTGAACTTTGAATTTCTGCAAGCTTCTTAGCTCTTATCCGTAATCTAGCTCACTCACGAACCTTTCCTCTAGTTTCGAAGGTTAGTCTTTTTGGTTTTTTAGAGGATTCCAATTATCCTCCTAATTAATTGGTGGTGACTCCATTTTTCATAAAATATTTGTATGTTGGCCATCCGTCACATTGTGACAATGTGCCTAATGAATCAAATGTTGAAATTTATAATTGAGAAATTTGTGGTGGTATACTTTGATGATATTCTAATATATAGCCAAAGTAAATATGTCCATAACAAGTTATACATCAACTTGAAGAAATGTAACTTCATGATTGATTGCTTAGTATTCCTAGGTTTTGTCTTAAGTGTCGATGATATATATGTTGATGAAGAGAAGATTCATGTAATCAGATATTGACCTACACCAACAAGCATAACGGATATACGAAGTTATAGCTTGGCGACCTTCTACCAAAAATTCATTCACAACTTTAGTAGTATTGTTACCTAAATTATTAATTTCCTAGAGAAAGGGAAATTTTAGTTGACTGAATAAGATGAGAAGACCTTTGCAATAATTAAAACAAAAAGCTTACTGCAACACCACTATTAGCAATACCTAATTTTAAAAGCCTTTTGAGGTGGAATTTAATCCAAGTGGAGTCATAATTAGAGCAGTTCTCTTGCAAGAAGGTAAAGTAAATGCCTTCTATAGTGAAAAAATTAGTGAAGCACGAAAAAAGTGGTCAACTTAAGAGAAAAAATTATAAGCCATAGTGCAAGCATTACGTCAATAAGAGTACTATTTTATCGCTAGAGAATTTGTAATCTATTATGATCATGAGTCTTTGTAGCATTTCAGGAATCAAAAGTACTTAAACAAAATGCATATGAGATGGGCATCTCACCTAGAGTAGTTAGCATATGTGATCAAGCACAAGTCTGGAGTTTCCAACAATGTTACATATCCTTTAAGTCGAATGGTTACTTTACTCGCAACTTTGAAAGTTGAAGTAGTTGGGTTTGAATGCCTAAAAAAATTATGAGACTGATTACGATTTCAAGGATATATGGGAGAAGCATCTAATGAAGCAACCCACTGGTGAATTTTATGTATTGGAAGGCTACTTATTCAAAGGAAATAAATTGTGTATTCTAATAGTATCCCTTGGAGAAAAGATCATTCGTGCCTTATATGGAGGAGGACTTAATGGACACCTTGACGAGACAAGGCAATAGCTAGTGTAGAAGAGTGGTACTATTGGCCACAACTAAAGAAGAATGTTGAGAACTTAGTAAGAAAATGTCCTCTTTACCAAGTTTCTAAGGATCAATCACAAAGTAGAAGACTTTATATGCTACTACCTACGATAGAAGACATATGGGAGGATTTGAAAATGGATTTTGTTTTGGGATTACCAAGAGCTCAATGCTAGGTGGATTATGTGTTTGTAGTGGTTGATATATTCTAAAAAATGGCTCATTTTTTTCCATGTCAAAAGACCTCTCATGCTATTCATATTGCAAGATTATTTTTGCAAAAGATTGTATGACTTCATGGGGTACCCAAAAGTATCACCTCGGACGAAGACTATAATTTTCTTCCACATTTTTGGCTCACCCTATGGAAGTGTGATTGAGTTGAAATATTGTATATTTTACACATTTAGAGCCAATATATTTTAATTATTTCATGATATTATTATTGGTTTTAGATGGAAAATTTGGTTAAGAGGCATAAATCCAAGTTGTAATTTAAATTGGTTAATAGCATAATTTATGCTTACTTTATAACTTGTGATTTAATTGGATAATGTTTCCTCACATGCACAACACATTTTTTATATATTTTTATTCCTCTCTTTATTTCTCTGATTCCTATATATATATATATTATGGATAATTATGTACATATTTATTTGATTTTGTAATTATTTGCTACAATCATTCTCACTTATTCCTAGCTTAAGTCATGGGATGTCAGGTCAAGGGGATCAGGGAAGTATTTACTCCTGTGATTAAGGGTCATTAATGATTCTCTTTATTTCCCTTTGTATATATTCTTTCTTTGGTTGTAAACATTCAAATTAAATTAATAGAATCATTTTTTACCACATGGTATCAAAGCCTTCATCCTTAGGCATTTTTTTGAATTTTTTTGGCCTTCATTGCCTGTGACTTTTTTGGAAACTTTCCTTTTCGCCTAGATATCTAGGTGGGTAGTGCCTTGTATCATATGCATAGTAGCCTCAGATAGAGCCAATCATCTTGTATTTCAAACTCCATAGACAGAATCACTATCTCGTGCCACCCACTTCTGATGCTAATAACCCACTCGCCAGTGCATGGAGTAGAGTAAGAACTCTGGTGACCCTTAAACTAAGTTAGATTCTGACGACTCCCTTTTTTGGCCTTCATAGCCATTTTTACTTGATCGTCATTGCCAACGTTTCAAATTTGGTACTGTTTTTTTGTTGTTTGATGCTATTTAATGCTTGTGAGCCTTCATTGCCAGTATTTGTTTGGAATATTTTATTATGCTAGCTTTCATTGCCACTATAAGAAAAACACTATTTACGTCAAAGTTGGTACAATTTAAACCTTCAATGTCTACTAGTATTGTGTATTCTTTCATTTGTTGCTGCTAGTGTATTTTGTTAGTGCTAGCTTTAATTGTTGTTATTGCGATCATTTCTTGCTACTGGTGTGTTTTGCTAGTGCTTGCCTTAATTCTTGCTACTAATAAGTATATTTTGTGAGTGCTAGCCTCATTTATTTGGTATTGTTTACTGTGTTACTACATTGTCATCTATGTTCTCGTTACATTTATTCACTTTTTCGGTCTGCCCCTACTATTAGTTCTTCGCCTTTATCACCAAATCTTCTTAGCCTTCATTGTCACCACTTTTTTTTAGGCCTTCATAGCCATTTCTATTTTGGCCTTTAATTGTCAAATTGAACATAATGTCAGAAATTGTTTCTACCAACCAAATGGAAACCATAGCCACTCCTCATTAAGATGAAAACCCATCTGATACGTACTCTCTAGCCCTCTTAAGTAACACATATTTTCTTGGATTTAATGCCTCAAAGATACCTTTTTTGAACTCACCACTATTAACCACTTAGGTCATTAACTCTGGAGTCACTGACCCCATGACCAATTCTTCACACAAATTCAACACATATACACCTTGTCCTAGCAATAGAAAGATTACTGTGGCTAATGATTAATCCATAACTATAGCAAGCATAGGAGACATCTAAATGTCTCCTTCATTTATTTTAAAAAATGTTCTCCATGTCCCAAAATTATCTAATAACCTTGTGTCGATTTAAAAGTTGACCAAAGACATGAATTCCCTTGTACCTTTTCACCCTTCTTATTATGAATTCAAGGATCAAATTTGGGGAGAAGGATTGAACTTACTAGGGAAAAGGAGGAACTTTACTACTTGTAGAAAGCAACCCATTATTCCATTATCAATAATAGTCATATTGTGTCTCTTTTATCTGCTTCCAATAAAGATGCCAATTGGCGTCGTCATTTTCATTTGGGTCATATATCGTTTACAACCTTAAAATTATGTTTCTTTCATTCTTTAAAGGAATTAATATAAGTAGCCTACATTGTGATGTATGTAAAATTGGAAAACATACACATGTCTCTTTTCCTATTATTCATAAAAGAGCTAATTCTTATTTTCAGCTGATTCATAGTGATATTTTGGGTCCTTCTCCTATTCCCAATATTTCTGGTTCAAGGTGGTTTGTCTCCTTTATAGATGATTGTATGAGAGTCACCTTTTCTGCTAAAAAATAAATCCAACGTGATTCATATCCTACCTAACGTTCACTCCATGATACAAAACCAAGTTGGTACAAAAACTAAGTGGTTTCAATTTGACAATGTAAAAGATTATTTTAATCAGATCCTATCTCCATATTTTCAAAAGAAAGGTATCATTCATGAGTCATCCTGTATTAGTACCCCCCAAATAAAATGGCGTAGCAAAGAGTACAAATGGGTATCTCCTAAACACTACCAGGGCCCTTCTTTTTCATCAAAATGCACCAAAATCCTATTGGGGGGAAGCGATTCTCACATCTGCCTCTATGATAAACTGGTTGCCATCTCATGTTCTTGATTCTAAAAGTCCTATGGAGTTTTTCTCTAAATTGTATCCTAATATCATAACCACCAATAACCTTACTCCTAGGATATTTTGCTTTACTTCTTAAGATCATATCCATAGTCACCAAAGAGAAAATTTTGAACCTCGTGCCACCAAATGCATCTTTGTAGGATATTCTCCTAGTAAGAGGGGGTATTCATCCTCCCACTGGAAGATTCATGTTTCTGCTGATGTTGCATTTGCTAAGGAGAAACTATACTTTTCTCAATCTTATCTTCAAGGGTAGTTTGTCAATGTGGAAGATAAGGAATTTCTTGACTTGTCCTCCTTCATTTCTTGCCCTCCTAATCAATCATCCAAGCTCAGTAACCCTAGGAAGACTACATAAATTACTAATATTGATAATGGAAAATATGGGATGGTTTACTCAAGGAGGAAAGCAACTACTGTTGATTTGACACAAGTTCAAGACTTCAATATGAATGAGGTAAATACAAATTATGAGCCCATTTCCCAAAGTGATCATATTGAACCAGAAATTTCAAACAGTGAACTTTCACTTTATATTGCATAAAAGAAAGGAACTTGAGAATGTACAAAATGACCTTTATATCCTTTATTTTACTTAGTGTCCTTTCAAAACTTCTCACTATCTCATCAGGAATTTCTCACTAGCCTAAACACTATTTCCATACCTAATACCCTATCTAAGGCCTTATCCAAGGAGGAGTGGAGAAAAGCTATGAAAGTATAAATGGATGCACTTGAGAAGAATAAAACTTAGTAACTAGTTGATCTACTAAATGGAAAGAAACTAGTTAGATGTAAATGGGTGTTCACTATGAAGTATAAAGTAAACGGATCCTTAGAAAGATATAAGATAGGACTTGTGGCAAAGGAATACACCCAAACATCTAGGGTGGATTATTAGGAAACTTTTGCCCTAGTTGCAAAATTGAACACTATGAGAGTCCATTTATCCTTATTAGCCCATTTTGGATGGGAATTATAACAGTTTGTTGTTAAAAATACTTTCTTGCATGGTGACTTTGAAGAAGAGATAGATAGATAGATATATATATATATATATATATATATATATATATATATGCATCCCTTCTATTTTTAGTGAAAATGTGGGAGGAAATAAAGCTTGCGGTTAAAAAAGGCTCTCTATGGCCTTAAGTAGTCACCAAGAACCTGGTTTGGAAGATTTACCAAAGTAATGATCCCTATGGGGTATAGGAAAAGTTAAGGGGACCATACACTCTTTGTTAAACACTCCAAGACAAGGGGAGTAACTGTATTACTGGTATATGTTGACAATATAATAATAATAATAATAATAGGAAGTAAGGAAAATGAGAGACTAGCAATAAAGGAGTGCTTGGTAAGAGAATTTAAGACAAAGGAAGGCATTTTTATCTCTCAACAGAAGTATGTCACAAATCCTTTAAAGGAGAGAGAAAAATTAGCTTGCAATAAACAGGCACCAATCCCTATAGATCCAAACTATAAACTCAGAGAAGCCACCGAAGGTCCTATGGTTGATAAGAAAATGTACTAGAGGCTAGTTAGAAAGTTAATCTACTTATCACACACAAGGCTAGATATCGCATATTCAGTTAGTGTAATCAGTTAGTTTATGCATGACCCTAAGAAATCTCATTTACATGCTGTCTTTCGAGTACTATATTATCTGAAAGCTAATCCAAGAAAATGAATTTTGTTTAAAAGAATCCTTAACTTGGATCTAGAAGTATACATTGATGCAGATTTTGTAGGGTCCCCTACGGATAGAATATCTACATTAAGGTACTGTACATTCCTGGGTGGAAATCTCGAGACATGGAGGAGTAAGAAACAAAGTGCTGTGGCCAGATCAAGTACAGAGGTTAAATTTTGAGTAATGGCTTAAGGAATTTATGAGTTGCTATGGCTAAAAATAATCCTTGAAGACCTAAATATTAAGTGGAATGGACATATGCTATACTGTGATAACAAATCAGCAATAAGCATTTCCTATAATCCAGTATAGCATGATAAGACTAAGCACATTGAGATTGATAGACACTTTATCAAATAGAAACTTAATAGTGGCTTAATATGCATATCTTATGTTCCAACAAGAAGACAGTTGGTAAATATCCTTGCAAAATGACTTAACACTCAATAATTCAATGCTTTTATGCCTAAGCTAGGAATGAAGGATCTCTATTCACCAGCTTAAGGGGGAGTATGGAAAATTATGTATAAATTCTTTTGATTCTGTAATTATTTGATGTAATCATTCTCATTTATTCCTAGCTTAAGTAATGGGATGTTAGGTAGAGGAGATTAGGGAAGTACTTACTCCTGTGATTAAGGGTTTTTAATGAGTCTCTTTATCTTCCCTTGTATATATTCTTTCTCTAGTTGTAAACATTCAGATTAGTTCAATATAATCATTTTTTACCACCCCCCCCACACACACACATATATATATAGTGTGTATGTATGTATGGCAATTAGGAGGCATTGGAAATTGGAATGACAAACATTAGGGAGCCTTATTATTTTTGATGACGTGGTAGCAACTAAGTTGGAGAAGCAAAAACGTTGTAGCCTCAAGTGCAAAATGCAACACAACATTCTAAATCACACGTAGCATAAGGGGAGCTATAAAAGATGAAAATTAGAGGCGACTCATTCTGAAGATTTAGGGAAAAACAATGGAGAGAATGAATTGAGGAAATGAGTTGCATAACAGGGAGAACAGGCTACAGAAGACAAAAACTGGAACTTAGCTCTTAAGAACTCTTCTTAGGATCCAAGTTGCTATTACCCATCCCTTACTCTGCTATCTCTAATTCCTGGCCATCTTCTTGCCTCTTTTCATTTCCTAATTTCCCATTTATTTTCTTATTCCTCTAAGCTTTTGTTTGACTTATATTACAATTGTTATGGATTGATTTTAAGAGGTTTGTGATTTGAATACAATGGTGAACAATAAAATTATCAATTTAGGTCTTTTCAATTTTAGCTTGTGTTTTGTTAATTATTTTCTAATATAGCTTAGTTTGTAGTTTAGTTTTGTTAATCTCTTGGTCCCATTAGAGTTATTATGTTTTTGGTTTCTTTTTTTAATTTTCTATTAATTAAATATTTAGTTTAGTTGAATTCTTGTTTGTTTATTTTTGAGTGAATTGGTGTGGTCATTTTTTGAGTGAATTAATATTTTAGTCCCTCAAAGAAACACTTTCTCTTAATTTGCCCGTCAAAGTTAAAATGTCACAATTTGGTCCTCCAAATATGCAAGTCATCTCATTTTGGTTCCTTTATTAAATCCATCAAATGGAAAGCTGGCGTTGTATTAACGAATGGCTGGGTTGGTATGTGACTGATGACTTGTACAGGATCAACATCATGCAATGGCTTTCCTACCCCTCTTGGCTGGAGACCTAATAAACTTAGGCTGCTTTGGCTTTGCTGGACTTGATTTCTTTGTCTTCTTTACCCCAACTTTCATTTTAGCCATCTCAGTTTTCTTGACAACCTCGTCTTTGGGGCAGCACCAATGGTTAAGGTTGGAAGTAGGTCAGGCCAGACCTTGACTAAAATAAGCTAAATCTACACGACAAAGTCTCGGCCTGAGCCTGACCTATTAACTTGATGTAAGTCAAAAAATAGGCCTGCCCTGGCTTGTTTACAAAAATCACTTTTTTGACCTGGCCTATTGACCTATTTAGGCATATCAAAAAATATGCCAAAAAAAATTGTAGGTCGAGGTAGGCTACTGCCCTTTTTTTAAAAATAATCAAATATATTCATGAGGTTCAATTTAAAATAATCAAATACATTAATTCAAATTGTTCATATGTGTTAATTAATTATGAGTTAAGGACTCTTATTTTATTTACTAGGTAGGGATGCAAAACAAAATAGTCCCACATAATCTCTTCTTATGTTAGACATTTTAAAGGACTAACAAATCTACTGGTTCTAGTTACAAGCTATATTTCCCTATCATGATTGCTATCTTCATTCAAATATTTGATATGCAGAGATAGAGAGAGGAAATGAGAAGGAATAATATATAATATGAGCCACTGTGTCAACAACTAATAGTTTTGTCTTTATCCATTTTAAAAAAATTGATTAAAATTTAAGAAAGAAATAAAAAAAAGTAATAATCCTTAACCTTGTGAAAAGAATATAATAATAATAAAAACAGAAACAAGATACAACGCATGCATTAACAGCATATATAACTCTTAAAGAATATATAACATTAAAGCAAAAGCAATAAATTCACCAAGATGTAGAAAATCATAGTATTTGTAAAATACCAGGAAAGCATATAATGTTGTATCATATTGTGTTAAAATGTACTAAGTTATACGTCCAATGAAGCATATTATTGAACTTTCTTAAAAATTACTTATAAAATGACATAATTAAATAACCAATTCTCTTATTTGGGAATGGGGGAAATGTTGAGAATGTGAGAAAAATTTAGAATATATATATATATATATATAACAGGCCAGCTTACAAGCCTACAGGCTAGACTTTTGATATACAGACCTGACCTATTTAGTAAAATAGGCCTATATGAAAGCCTTCGCCTAGCTTGAATTGCTAAATACACTGACGACAGACTAGACCTACAACAGGCCCCTAATAGACTGCCTGGCCTATTTCCACCCCTACCAGCAGTGGCAGTTATGAATGTGCTTCATTTTGGGCGTTGATGCTTCTTCTATGTGGTAGACCTTGCGACCTTGGTAGTGTTGTTCTTATCCTTCTTTGTATCCTCAAAAAGCTTGTATGAAGCCTTAATCTTGATGAGTTTTCCTCTTGAAGCTTGGTTCTTCAACTGTAGGGCCATAATCTTCCTAAAATTTGTAGACATCATTATCTTATGCTCCTCCTCCATATACTTGGCTACGGCGTATAGGCTAGAACCACCGTTCTTGTTCAGAGCCACTAGGGCTTCTTCAATCATTTGCAAAATCCCCTAAAAATCACATTACTGGTGAATTTTAACAACTTAGAAAAACCATATTCTTTCCTCTATAAATTCTCATTTGTTAATTTTACATTTATAATCTTATACAAAAATGAAAATTTAAAACCTAATAATTTGTTTTATTTATAACATAATTAATTAGTGTAAGAAGATTAATGCGATGTAAAACTAAATGAGAGAGTTTCAAGAGCTGAAGGCTGGAAGAAACTCTGATTTATTCAGTGGTGCCTGGTCAGTTCTCTTTCTCCTCTTCATTATGATTTTCTATGCTTCCTCTGGAAATTCCCATCTTGAATGGTGACAGAGCCTCTGTTACCAAATTCAATGGTGACAGAGGCATCTTAAAGATGTTACCTCTGTAAATTCCTATCTTGAACTTCTTTCCATGAGCCGGTGCTTAATGAGAACACCTCAACTCGAGCACCAAAAGCTTCATTATTATGTAGAGGGACATGAATAATGAAGCAATGGGATTTATCTTTGGCACAAATTGAGTTTTCTTATAATAATACAATCCATAAATCAACTGGATTATTACCATTCCTTATTGTCTACAGAAAGGTTGCAAAGCATGCACTGGACTTCACTCGACTACCAAAAATTCCAGGCTTAAGTGTTGTAGATAATCACATGGCAAAACAAGTTCAAACAATCCAAAAAGTCAAGAAAAGACTTGAAGCATCTAATGCACAAGCGGATAAGCATAAGAGAAACAAGGCATTTCAAGTTGGAGATATGATCATGGTTTTTTTGTGAAAAGAAAGATTTCCTATAAGAACCTACAACAAGCTACAATGCAAGAAATACAGACCTTATAAGATCTTAAAGAAGATTAATGGCAATGCCTACTAGATTGATCTGCCAAATGATTGGGGAATTTCAAAGACCTTCAACGTTGTTGATTTATATAAGTATTACCCTTATGAAGGTTCTACATATCTAGAGATTAACTTAAGGTCGAGTTTTTCCTAAATAGAAGGGACTAATGCGGTGCCTAAAGGCGAAGTGTTTATGGACAAGATTGATCGTGCAAAATCTAATAAGAAGTCCCATAACTAGATATTTTATTTAGTTCTTTCTTTTTAATAATTCCCTCATTGCTAGTTGTAGTAGTAACTATTTTAGTAAAGTAGTATATTGAAATAAGTCCCACATCATTTTATTGGGAAGATATGCAAACGCAAGTGCACGCTATCATCTAACAAGTAATAAAGTGATGAATAGAGCATCATTTACACGAGGATTTGTTACTTCCTAATCTTAATTAAACTAACCAATTGCAATTAATTAAGTTAACAAAAAGCCTAGGCAATCAACTAGGAGATAGATTTCACTAAGTTTGAGAAGCCTAGGAGTACAATCTTCCCCCACACTTCATATGCTTC
>JASKGM010057823.1:0-18428 GCA_034509205.1 Ceratonia siliqua | reverse complement strand
CGGGTGTGGAGTTTACAAACAGTCTTCTTTAGTGAGGTGAAATCAGTTTGAAGTTTAACATAGGAGTATATGACAAATGTCTCTAATAAAAAGATTTGAACAATATCTTCCTGGAAGTGTGGGCACTGGGGAAAGTAACCTTTATGCTTTAACTTTAAAGGTTTGTTTTCTAAGTCAAGATTATATGATAAGACATACCGTTATTTTTCTGTTTTTTTAAATAATTGTTACAAATTGGCATCAATATATGGTAGTGGAAGATGAACCTTAATGACATTTAAACTGAGGACTCTTTCCACATTTTATTTAGGTGAATCGAGCCTTATTTTTTGTTGCTGAATCTTTGTAATCTATGAATTGATCTTAACAACCATTATTTGTTCTACTGTATGGTGGAGACAGATCATGACATTTCTGCTAGTCCCTCTGACTCCTTCCTTTATTAATTTGAATACAAGAAGAAGAGTTTTCTATTTTTATTGCATTGTATTGATATGTCCTTAGACATAGGTTTATTATTGCATTATCATCTAATTACCATGTTAACTGAAAGCAGTGGTTTGTAGTTTAAAGGGCCATCTTTATTGGGTGTGGGCTGTCATGGTTTTACAATATCAAAGGTGTAGTAAGTTATCTAATTGGTTCAGAAGCATAAGGTTTTGATAACATCATTGCTTGGATTTATCTAAGATATGGATGAGTTAGAAGCCAAGGATATAAGTAGCTCGCATTTGTTGGGTGCTGCTGTCCCAATTAGCCCTTGCGAAATTGGTGCGTGTATTATATTACTAATTCCTCATAATTTTTATTATGCACAATGTATGTGGATTGTTTGATTTTTTTTTCCATACATTTTGTTTACAGTTAAAGCGGAGTCATTTAGCTGCAATCAATATTCACATGCTTATTCATTGGTAAGCATTGCCAAGACTCCTATGCAAGGGCCATCAGATACTGGTTAGTGATCCTAACAGCTGTCTCACTGAACTAAGTAGTCGTCTAAATGGAAAAAGGTTGTGTAGACTTCCTTTACACTATATATCAACGACTGCTATTAATCTTAATAGCATTCTCCCACAACATGCTAACTCAGGTAGATAGTAAATATTTCCCATTACTGTTCAATTATCAAATAATATCAAATATCGACAAAACCAACATGATTAACATATTTAATATATTATTAAACTACAGGTGAAAATGACAATAGCCATGTTATGGCTTCAAATATAATAACTACAAGTGGGACTCAAAGCAAGATGACAGTGAAATGTTCTATAGAATATATGGATTTGGACACAAATTCAAGCAACCTGATTAATAATAGGGCATGCAACATTGGAAAGGAAAATATATTCCTTCCTTCAAATACCTTGCAACAGGTAGACACGTCCTGAGCACTAGTCAAATAAGATCCTCCCACCTTATCTATGGAAATTTGGAAAGAAATATACAGAGCAAATCTTTGCAGCCAGGAGTTATGAAATGTACTATTTCAATGCATGATCTTGGTGTTTTTTAATAGATTATAATAGACAGGTTTCACTTATGAACTAAATTATACATATGGTATTATTAAACTTCCTCAAAAGTGTTTATTGTTAGTTTGCAGAAGAATAAACAGTAATGTATTCTGTTATGTGAAGAATACTATATCATAAATTTTTATTTCTAGAAAGTAGTATAAATGTCATTTTGTACAACGTAATACATTGTACAATTTGTAATAATCATCGGGTTGTATATTCTTCTCAATGCTTTAATGAAATTTAAATGATCCTCTCCATCCTCCCATGCACGGGCACCATAGTTGAGGATCAATAATGGAACCTTGCATGGTTTACTTCCGGAGGTCTTGGAAAAGGGTCTTGCTATGCTACTCATGGAGTATTGCTACTCCATGAGTAGCTTTTTATTTTTTTGTTTTTTGTTTTATAATTTTTACTTTAAGAAAAAATTTAAAAGAATTAAAAAAAAATAAATCAAAAAAGTAAAATAAAAAGAATTTGTTTACTTTTTCTTGGTTTTATTTTACTTTGTTTTTTGATTTATTTTTGAATACTTGTGTTATGAATTATTTATTTATTTTTGTTTCACCTTTTTTTTTAAATTTTTTTTTAGATTCTTTTAAATTGTTTCTTAAAATAAAAAAGCTAAAAAGCAAAAATGAAAAAAAATGGCAAGACTCCTTGGAAAAATACTATATATTTTTGCTAAGAAGTTTTAAAGAAAGATTATGTAGTCTAAGATGTTTTATTATAATTATCAAAGGGCAAAAATGAAAGAGTAGGTTACATGCATTGGTAGCTATGTTGGAGATTTGTCCAAGGGCTTAACCTTTCTGTTGGTCATATGCATTATAATAGTTGGGTGGTTTCTGGAATAATGGGAGCACTGGTTTTCATCAGAACTCAGTTTTTTGTGGCTCAATTGAAAGGTGCAAAACTTACAATGTTGTTAGTACCATAGTTCTTTATTGCTGTAAAATTTTAATGACTGACTGTTTATTGGTGACTTTGTGGTTTCTATTCTAGTTTTTTCTTCTGATACTTGTCTGACACCTTTAATGAAAGCTGGGAGATGGCCCCATATTGGAATCTCCCTGCCCCTTACTCCCAATTTATTTTTGGTTCATTGCAGTTTGGATAGACATGACCTATATTATTTCAACCAAAATCTTGCGTTTTAATTCATTAATCCAGTAAGTGCAAAGATAGGGCATATGATGGTTTTACACTTGATCTCTGAACTTCAGGTAAGTTGATAATTTGGTCTACTGATGCTCTTTCTTTGCACCTATGGGCTGAAAAATATAAACAGAGGGGACATTTATCTAAACTAGCTGGAAAGATGCGCGATTATTAAATTTTAAAAAACAAAGATTCTTCATGTTCCTTCATATTATAATCTTGCTAAAATAATGGAATCCTATGCCTTTCTTCAGTTTCATAATTTGATACTTTGATGCCTGTCAGAACTTTTGGTTAAAAATACAAGCCATTCATTTTTCGTTGAACATAATGATTATCTGTTTATCTAGTAAAACCTTTATATATATATTCAAGGAGATGATGTATATGTCATAATGTAGATACTTCATGGATAACAAATCAAAGGACAAATGTGGATAGAATGGACAGAAAAATGGGATGATCTCTTCATTGAGGCACTCTCTCACCAGCAAAGCATGGGAAACAGGATCGACAATGTTTTTACAACAGAAGCTTACGATAATATTTTGAAAGAATTGCCTCAAAAGATTGGCATTCTCTTTGAAAAAGGTCACTTGAAAAATCGGTAGAAAACTCTCAAGCTAATTTTAAAGACTGCTATGACCTTTTCAAGGATGTAAATAGATTTGCATGGGATTCCGAAACAAGAATGTGGAATGCAAAGCCTGATGTGTGGAAAGGATTAATAAAGGTTACTTCTTGCTGCTATATTAAAATTTTTAAGTATATTTATGTGTGAATATTATTTTATTAAACTTTTGCTTTATGGTTTTTTAATTAAAGGAAAAACCTGAGGCCATGAAGTGGATGACTACATCCATTACCAACTATGACAAGATGTTAGTGCTCTTTGCTAAAGAAAGGGCAAAGCAGGATGCAAATGATCAGGCTACCATGGGAAAAGATGCTTTATTTGATAGTTCTGATCTGGTGATGTCCCTAAATGAAATCATTCATACTGTAGGAGACTTGAATGGCATCAATGAGGGTTCTAATAAGTTACCAACTGGAGAATCAATTTCTCAGGAGGATTCTCAAGCACCTTCACACTCTACTACATTATTGACAGGCAAGAAAAGGAAGGCTTCTATAGATGCTACAGTTCAAAGAGAGTTTGAAAGCATAAAGGAAGCAATCAAAGATGTCGCGGAGGCTAATAGGGAGGGGAATATTATAGCCGAAAGAGGTAGACCTCGTGTTTACTCTGAACAGGAAGTTTACACTGAACTGAGGAATACAGGTGTTGATGTGCACTTGCGTTATAGAGCTTACACTTTCCTTATTGCTAAGGCTGGGAGAGTGAGGTCATTCTTTGGTTGCCCGGCTCAGGAACGCAAGGATATTTTGCAGCATATGATGACTTGTCCTCAGGGCCACTGATGAATTTGTATATTGACTTTGCTTCTATTAGTTTTGCAAGGGATGGGGGTTACATTTGGTAGGGATATGTTGATAATTAGTTAGGTTTATTAGAGAGCAGCCCATATCTTTCCAAGATGTTGAATTATACAGAGGCTTTGTTAGATTGCACAAATTTTGGGAATAGCATCTATGTCACTGTCATTTGTCCTTTAAACAAGTAACAGATTCCACTGTCTGAAACTTAAACTAGATGAGGTATGTTCACATGTTTATTCATAATTTGTTTGATATATTTATTTTTAATAATTCGTATGTGCTTAAAAATTTCCCATCTATGAGACAGCTAAAGATTCAAATGCATAATAAGATGATTAGGTAAGATGGATGGTAGGAACACTGGTAGAGTTCTGTAGTCTACGTTGGAAAAAGATATAAAGGATTATGTCATTATGCGCTTCAAGAAGTGTCATGAGAAATCAAAACTATAAAGTATAAACCATTCACTACTTCCAATCAGATACAACAAGCTTGTTGGAATAATTTTATATATGTGAACTAGTATAATTAAAATATTATTGGCACCATAATGTGATAGACAAATTAATTAATTGGCTTAAGGTTCATGGATGCACCTAATTTATTTTTAATCAACTTATTAGGTTAAATTCAATTTGTGTAATGAGACTCAATAATATTCTTCAATTATTTTTATGAGAATAAAATGATGGTAACATTTTCTTGGTAATATATTATGTGGTTGAGGTGCAATATTTGGTATCTTTTTTTTTGCTTAGACCGACTTACTAAAATTTCCTAAAAGGTTCAATATTAATATTCTGAAGCTGGAAAAACCAACTTACTCTTGTTATAAATATAACAAGCTGCCAAGAAAAATTGTGAGTGTGAATCTCAGTTGCATGGAAGGAAAGCATCCATTCTCCCTCTTCCAAAGCTTGTTTCATGTACAGATCAAAGCTTGAAGGATAAGAATGGTTGTAGGAGATTTTACTTAGGGGATGAATGGTAATTCTAGATCCTTATAATTTTATTTGCCTTAAATAAAATGAGATGTTCTTGTTTTCACCATTAAATTGTTGTTATGCTGTGTTTCATGTTGTTAGTTAGTGAAAATAATTCTAACAAAGCTTTCTACGAGAAACAGAGAAAGACTCTAAGTGGAAATTTTATCATGTTGGTTTAGGAAGTAATGGGAAGTTATCGTTAAAGTCACACACATAAAATTAAGATGAAGTTATGCGTAGCAAGAGATAATACATTGTAAAATTGAGAATAGTACTTCTAAAGAAAACATAGAGAAGAGTTTGGGATGTAACTCCCTAGTAACTACCTAGGCTTGTGATCTGCTGGTAACTAAGACGATATTTGAGTTATGACTCTTAGTCAAGTTGGGTGTTGGTAGTTAGTTATTTCAGTTCTGTTGGAAGTATATTTACATTGCCTTTTGTGTCAACTTAGATGACAGTGTCCTTGGTGCTTGTAGTCTTGGTTATGATTGGCTTTTATCCTTAGTTAATTATTAGGTGGGGATTTCAGTCCATGTAATACTATATATTTTGACTTGGCCTTTGGGAGAGGTATTTCATATCCATTTTCCTCCCTATTTTCCCTTATGAACTCTCTGTTTTCTGAAGCTTATTCCTTTATTGCTTTCCTTCACTAAATTAACCACAACAATTTGTATTATAATGGATGGATAATCGTAGGAAATTCAATGTCAAGTTCTGCAATGAGGTCAATGAGATCCTTGTACACTACAAATCCACATTTGATTAAGTTAACACCAACTTGTAGACAGTGCTCACCAAGCTCCAGGCCTTACAAGTTAGCCAGGATGCTAGAAACCATCAAACATAGATAAACCCCTTCGCATTAGAAGATGCTCCCCCCTCCTCTAGTACTCGACCACGCAGTCAACTTGAAGTAAACCAACACCATCTTAAACTTTCTTTCCTTAAGTTTAACCGTGATGATCCCATAGGTTGGCTTTATAAGGTAGAGTAGTATGTTTCCTTTAAGAGTGTGCCTCTTGACCAATAGGTGTAGATCACCTCTTTTCACTTGGAAGGCATCGCATTGCAGTGGCACTAATGGCGCGCGAAATTATGTGGCCCTCTCACTTAGAAAGAATTTTTGAAAGCTGCCATTCAACGATTTGGGTTGACAGAATACAACGATCCAGCCGAAGCACTTAGCCGCCTAAAACACACCACCACAATGACTGCATACTAAGAAGTTTACGAGAGGTTGTCCCACAGGGTGGACGGATTGCCAAAAAAAATTTCAACTAGCAATTTCATTGCTGGCCTGAATGATGAAGTACACCTGGACGTAAAACTCATACATCCGAGATCCCTGACGGATGCCATTAGAATAGCCCACTTGGTGAAAGAGCGAAGTCACTTAATGAAACGAACTAGCCAAACATCTAACCAGCGCACCACCTTCAATGCTTCCACGGGGAAGGCAAGCATCAACCCCATTGCAAGCGTCCTGGGCCCATCACATTCCCAGAAGAGCAGTTCTTCCACCACCAATATCAGACAACTTACTAGCCAAAAGGTAAAGGAATGGCAGGAAAAGGGGCTCGGCTACTATTGTGACGAGAAGTTCATCCCGGGCCGTAAATGTGAAAAACATCAACTATTTATGATGGAAGAGGTAGTGTTAGCGAAGTTTGGGGAAGAGATATATGACTCAACAGATAAATACGAGGGTAGTGCAATACCAGAAGTTTCATTTCATGCTATAACAGGGACTGACCACCTACAAACCATGTGTTTAATGGGAAAACTTAGGAACAGAGACGTAGTAGTGATGGTCAATAGCGGCAGCACCCACAACTTCATTGAGTAGCAATTGGTGGAACGATATCAGTTACCAGTGGTCCATGACAGTAAGCTTCAGGTTACCATCGCCAATCAAGAAAAAATCAATTGTGTCAGCCTTTGCAAGGGCTTGATTGTGCATATCCAAGGGGTATAAATCAAGGCAAACTACTATGTGTTACTAGTCATTGCTGACAACTGGTGCTTGGGGTCCAATGACTGGAAACATTAGGTTCGGTAGAGCAGAATTACTGGAATCTGACCATGACGTTCAAAGATAAAAGCTCCATCCATATCCTTCATGGGATACGACCCTTAGGAGTGGACAACTTAACGATTAAAGAACTTCTTTACCTTCAGTGTATTAGGTATCTATTTCACATTGAATCATCTACAGCCGAGATTAATGAAAAGGATCAAAACCCTGAAATCAAGCAACTTCTTAATGAATTCCATCTCGTCTTCGAGCCATTTGAAAGATTAACTTCACAAAGAAACCATGACCACCAGATTCCTCTAAAACAAAATGAGGAGCCAATAACTGTACCGCCCTATAGGTATCTCCATTATCAAAAAGAAGCCATTGAAAAGCTCGTGATAGAACTTCTTCAAATAGGGCTCGTAAGATCGAGTTAAAGCCTATTCTCATTACTGGTCTTGTTAGTAAAGAAATTAAATAAAGATTAGAGACTTTGTGTAGACTATCAGGCACTCAACCACATCACTATCAAGGATAAATATCCCATTATAGTCATTGACAAGCTCCTGGACGAGCTTCGCGGCTTGAAATTCTTTTCGAAGTTGGATCTTAGATATAACCAAATTTAGGTGAAGGATACCAATATAGTTAAGACAACATTCAGAAGGCACGAAGGGCACTACGAGTTCTTGGTAATGCCCTTCGGCCTGACCAACATACTGGCCACCTTTCAGAGTCTCATGAATGACATTTTTTAGCCTCATCTCTGGCGGTTTATCCTGGTTTTTTTTTACGATATTTTGGTTTTCTCAAACTCTTGGTCAGAACATTTGGGGCACCTAAAGAAGACGTTGACCTTGCTACAAAATCACCAACTCGTTGCTAAGAAAATCAAACGCCAATTTGATGTTCTCCATGTCAATTACTTGGGCCATGTCATCTCCAGGATGATGTCACTGTGGATCCATTGAAAATCCAATATGTTTTGGATTGGCCAAGGCTTATGACCATTATAGGGGTACGTGGCTTCCTTGGGTTAGCTGGCTATTATTACAAGTTTATTCAAAATTTTGGGATGATTATGGCACCTTTACATCAATTGGTGTTTAAGGCCAGGTTCCGATGGACTGAAGATTCAGAAACAGCATATACACACTTGAAGGAAGCTCTGACTCAGTCGTCGGTGTTGAAGCTACTTGATTTTAGCCAACCCTTCGTGATCGAGTGTGACGCTAGTGGCAAAGGGGATTGAGGGCATCTTTATGCAAGGCAATCATCCTGTGACATTCTTCAGTGAAGTTCTGAAATGATCCACCTTAGCACTTTCCACCTATGACAAAGAAATGATGGCAGTGGTGAAAGCTGTCTGTAAGTGGCGACCCTATCTTCTAGGCAAGCCCTTTGTGGTGCTTACAGACCACATAAGTTTATGGTACCTCTTGGAGCAGCATATTACCACTCCCACACAAGCCAGATGGTTTCCCAAATTAATGGGTTACGACTACATCATCCAGTATAAAAAAGAAATTGAAAACAAAGGAGCTAATGCCCTCTCACGAAAAGCGGAGCTTCATTTAGTGGCAGTATCCATGCCCCACGCAAAGTAGTGGTCAACCCTGTAAGCCGAAATTCAAATAGATCTATTTTATGAAAAACAAACTAACTCTCAAGTAAGGGCATCATGGAGACAAAGAGATGGGGTTTGGTACAAAGGTAATCGTATTATTCTAAGCCCCGCATCTTCATTAATTCAGAGTATCTTGATTGAATGCCACTCGTCCCCAACTGGTGGCCATTTCGAGTTCCAAAAGACCCTCTCTCACATAAAAAGGGATTTTTAGTCGCCTGGGCTGTTAGAAGTGTCAAATAATTTGTTCAAGACAGTGACACTTGTCAACGCTACAAAGTGGATAGCATAAAGCCTACAGGCCTTTTACAACCATTATCAATACCCAATCGCATTTGGAGTGACTTCTCAATAGACTTTGTGGAAGGCCTTCCATCCATAATATGGTACTCTGTTATTATGGTAATTATGGATTGATTGTCCAAATACAGTCATTTTGTGCCTCTGAAACACCCTTATACAGTAGCAACTGTGGCGAAGGAATTTATAGCTCAAATAGTCAAGCTTCATAGAGTACCTACTTCTATTGTGAGTGACTGTTATAAAGTCTTTCTAAGAAACTTTTGGCAGACACTCTTTAAACTACAAAGAATCGAGCTTTGCATAAGTTCCAGTTACCATCCCTAGAGTGACGACCAGATTGAAGTGATTAATCGCACACTGGAACATTATTTATGATGCTTCGCTGGAGCACAACCTCGACGATGGTTCGATTGGCTTCCTTGGGCGAATTTAGTTATAACATTATCGAGCACTCCACTATTAAAATGTCACATTTTAAAGCAGTATATGACATTCCTCCAACAAGTCTTCAGACTTACATACCCATAACTTCTAAAGTCTAAGCTGTGGATGATCACTTACGTAACCGCGATGATCAACTTCACAAATTGCGCAACAACCTTAGGAAGGCACAAAAACGAATGAAGACCTAAGCAAACCACAAGAGAAGTGAAGTTGAGCACTAGGTGGGAAATTATCTGTATCTTGAGTTTCAGTCTTACAGACAGAAGACTTTGGCCACTCAGAGGAACCTGAAGTTAGCCCCCTGTTGGTCCGCCCCTTATGAAGTCCTTGAACGAATTAGTCTGATAACTTATCGATTGGGCCTTCCACCAGAACCCCTTATCCATAACGTGGTGCATGTTTGCTTACTCAAGAAACATATAGGGCCGTTGTCCAAAACAACCACCCAAGTAATTTCTGAAACACTAGAAACATTCGAGGTGCCAAAACCAAAAGGTAGTTATAGCTAGAAGGGCGATTACCAGGGGCACCTACAGACCCAAGCCTCAAATTTTAGTAAAATGGAAGGGAGTAAGTGAAGATGAAGCGACATGTGAGGATGAATGGTGTTTTAAACGAACTCACCCTAACTTCATCCTTGAGGACAAGGATATTGAAAGAGGTGGGCAATGATGTAACTCTCTAATAACTACCTAGGCTTGTGATCTGTTGGTAACTAAGATGGTATTCGAGTTATAACTCTTAGTCAAGTTAGGTGTTGGTAATTAGTTATTTCAGTTATGTTGGAAGTATGTTTATGTTGCCTTTTGTGTCAGCTTAGATGGCAGTGTCCTTGTTACTTGTAGCCTTGGTTATAAGTGGCTTTTATCCTTGGCTAATTATTAGGTTGGGATTTCGATCCATGTAATATTATATATTTTGACTTGACGTTTAGGAGAAGTATGAATGAAAGTATCCATTTTCCTCCCTGTTTTCTCTTATGAACTCTCTGTTTTCTGAAGCTTCTTCCTTTCTTCCCTTCCTTCACTAAATCAACCACAACAAGTTCATATCAAAGAACTTAGATTCTGCTTTGGAGTTAGAGTGATTCGTACGAAGACAAGGGAACTAGGATAGATTTGTGATCTGGTTACACTATCAGTGCGTAGAACACTCATTTCAGTTAAAGATAAAAGGAAACTCACAAGTCTTATGAGCTTATGTGAATGAATTTTCAGTTAGTTCCTTTTATTTTCTGATAAATAAATCAGAATACTTTAACCTCAATATGTAAGGTTGCCCAAATAGCTCAAAAACTTAAGTAAAAGGTATGAACGTTATTATTTACGACACCTGCATGATTACAAGCTACATATATCAACTGAACTTAGATAATTATCTGAAATTATCTAACACTAGTATAGCTGGATAACTCAACTAAAAATCTATGGTATTGAACATGCTACCTCAGTTTGCAATATGCTTCAACAAATATCTGTATGGTGGCAATCTCTCCACTGCATTTTATGCAAAAATTTGACACACTAGTCCTAACCAAAGCAGAACCTAAAAAGGCAAACTTTTTTAGGAAGTGACACGTACAGGGAGATTACCAATTCTAGAACTGCTTTGGACCCTATTCCTCCTCATACCCTTTCTTCTTATCTCATTGTTATGTTTTGGGCATTCTCCTTTCTGCTTGGCTTCATTGCTTTGTCTTTTTGCTCATTTACAACTCTCTGATACTTTATGGTTTTCCAAAGTAGCATTTGCTCGTTCTTTCTTTCCAGAAATCTGATTACTTGTCCCAAAATTTGGAAGGTAGCTTTTGTCGGCTGGCAGAGTCGAAGATATCAAACTAGCTTCAGAGGAATCAATTGTAGGACACTTCTTGACTGAGATACTAGTTAATGTTACGAATTTCTTAGCAGCTTGATCATTTCCTATCTTCAAATTTGAAGGCAATCCTGCATTTGCTACACTCCCTTGACATTTTGGTTTATGTACTTTCTTACTATTGGTGTTATTTGATACAGCTACAGCCTGCGGTTAAGAGCAGAATTCAAGAACATCATGTAGTTGCACTCAAGATAGGAAAGAAGAGGAAGAACAATGCCAAAGTTTGACTCTTGTATTCTTAAAAATACGATGCTAGCAAAGACTAGACCACCACACTAGAAGGTGATGTAAAGCATAATGCAATAGAAATAGAGATGTGAATCTGGAAATATATATTGAAAGAAGGCAATTACAAACAAAGAATGAAGGGTTTAGAATCTCATTAAACACAAGATCCAGGAGCACAATCACATAATCAAGAGCTTAGCATCTTATTAAACACTAGATTCATGAAGCTATATACTCGCTCTGTTTTTGAAGAAGACTCTTCTTTACAAAAGACAACCAATCTTCCTAACTTTCTCAGGCCTCCTTAAATACAGAATGGAAGCACTAAAAGACAAACCAAAAAAATATACAATTGGAAAGAAAGTAACTAAACTGTAATAACCAAGCTACAAACGTAACCTACACTTTGACTACACATGCACTCGTCTTGAACTACTATGTGGATCTGGTTTACATCAGAAGGTCCTTTGGTTTAGCAGATGGCTGTGATAAGACGTCATAGTTGATTTGCTAAGTCCCAGTATGCATGCCATGGACTCATTCACTAATACATGAGGGGTAAAATCAAAAACCATTTCTAAATAGCTAAAACCTGAAATCCTACATGGATGACAATTTTTCACTCTGTTAAGTTTTTTTTTTTCGCCATTGATAATTATTAATTGTTCTCATGCTGTAAAAGAAATATATGATAAGCCTATTCATCATTTTTACAGGAGGAAAGTTCCATGCAATTTTTTTTAATGAAATTGAACATTTACATATTAATTATGGTCAATAAGCTCTCCTCAATAATGACAAAACACTTGAACTTAAACAATGTTCATGAAACATCTTTAACATGTTTAAGCTCATTCAAATGCTTCTTTTTGGTTGACCTTTACTATTAAACTAGCAATAATTCTTTGACATTGATTGTTATGAAGGTTATTGCTGTCGTGGCATGATAAAACTGTACAAGGAATGTGCATGAGATGAGATTTTAGAAAAACGAAGAATAGAGCAAATCCCAGAACAAAATATAAATTTATCCATTCTTCACCCAAGGTGAAAAAAATAATGTTACAATCCAAAAGGAAAGGCGTGCGCTATCCTACTCTAAGAGCACCGGTGCTCCCTGGAGTAGGATAGCTAGCTTGAAAAAAAAATCCCAAAGCAAATACACAAAATGCCAAATCAATGAGCTCCTAAGAAACCCTGACTATGATGAGGGTAACTAAAACCAAATGCTCAAGATCATGGTAACCTCTACCACGGGAGATCCTGCCTATTTGCCAAAAATCCCATATTAAATGCATTTCATTAAATGTGAGAAAACTTTCTCCCTTTGGGCTAAGGTTGTTAAGTTTCTACTATCAATACACACAAAAATGACCTACAGCCTCAAATTTGGAGACCAGATCAAACTAGGAAAATGAGAAACTATCATAAATTTGTAAATAAGGAACTTTCATTACAATATAGATATACTACAACATCTAAGTAGAAATAATAACAAAAAATACCTAGACATCTCAACATTTCACATGATTGTGTAAATTTTTTATTGGCATTTTCTCTATGTCAAACCTTCTTTATATCTCTTTTTGACGTTGTCATGATCAAATAGCAAATTGCTCTCAAAATGAATGAACACAAACACACTCAAACATATGAGCCCAAAAGGAAACTAAAGAACCACAACCAAATTAAAAAGACAAACAGCATATATCAATTGAAGAATGAGATTTATGACAGCTGAAATATCTAAGAATGAGATTTTGAAGTATATGTGTTATTATAATTCCTCATTTACCTTATTCCCATCTGATTGCGAGTGCCAAGCTGTAAGATAGAAAGAAGGCATTGTTGTTGCTTTAAAGTTAAGGTTCTTCCGGAGTTCTTTAATCTCAGCTTCTTTCTTTTCCTACAAAAAATAGATAATAAATGTAATAAGTTTCTTGAAGCTCCAGAAGAATGCACATAGTAAGCAACAAATTGGGGTAGCAGCAATATCCAAATTTGAAACACTTGGTGTCAGCAACTTAAATAATTAGCTTTAAGATCCTCTACATATATTTTCTTTCCCTGATCTATATTTTGGCCACACTTGGATGAGTTCTAAGCAAATGGCACAACTATGTAATATAAAACTGTAAGTTCTGCTAGGTGCAACCACAAGATTTTGTCCTATTCGCCACATCGATGTGTCTTTCCTTCTCCCCATAAGAGTAGACACAAGGCACAAACTCATTTGGACCCCTTACATAATTTTGTTTCAAGTTCCACACTTCCACTACTTTGAAAATGATATACTGTATAGATATATTAATAGTCAGCCACCAGATAATATAATATACATTCCTCTTCATAAAAACAGAAGCTATTATTGACTGACTTATACTACCTGTGATATTGCTTGCATTTTATTCATCTCTACTTCCTTTGCGTGCAATTTTTCTTCCAACTTCATGTAGAACTGAGTCAAGAGGGTCATTACAAAAAAATAAACAATCATCAATTCTAATTATTTAATACACACAAAGAAAAAGAAGAAGATTCTGAAGTGATTGCATTTCACTTGCCTCTTTCCTCCTTTCTGCGCGTTCACTACTTTTAAAGTTAAAAGCAGCAGCCCTTGACCTAAAATTGGGCTTTTTTGAATTGACAGTTCGGTTCAGCCTATATAACAGTGTTATATACTAGTTTCAGATCAGAAGGAAGGAAACGAATATATTAACCTTTAACATATGTCTACAAACCTCTTTGCTTCTTGAATTCCTCTGGTATCAGCTTTTAAAACAGAAAATTGGAACTCTGAAGTCTTTTTCACTCTTAATACTTTATCACTAACATAAAAAAACTTATTTGAGGTCCCAAAATGTGAAGCATATAACATTTCCAGATCTAAGAGACAACAAATACCTTTTACTTTCACGAATTAGTTTCTCCTCACTTCTAGAAACCTGCATACAGAGGCCATAAATGAAGGGACATTATTTACCAAGTATTCACTAGCCATGCATATAGGAAATTAGTAATCATATACTTGTTCAAAATATAAATAACTATTAATCTTCCAGTTTTCCCGAAATACATTGTTTCTTTTGAAATCCTTACTTCTTTCGAGGTTCTGCTCCCTGAACGAGAAGTTGGAGTTGGAAGTTTTGATATATTCTTTTCCATGTTTGTTTTCCTTGGACTCTCTCTACAAGGATTTCTTGCAGGATCCTTGGATGATCCAGAAGACGAGGTTTTCTGGATTTAAACATTGTTGACAGCACAGTTCACCCCATGTTCAGGCCTTGTTTCCTATTCATAAGTAAATTAGGTAGCATTGTCACCACTGAGTATAAGAAGCATGTTCAGATTTCAAATCATTGCAGAATATAAACAATGTAGAAAATGATATAGGGAAATATTATTCTGTCTCAAAGAAGATATTAAATTTATGCGCAAATATAAATTCTATTATTATGGATATGACTAGCCTTGATGTAACGCCATAATAGTGTTTTCACATCGCCCCTTTTTTGATTCTTCTATGATTGATCTTTACATGGATTGAAAAAAAAAATGCAACTTCGAGCTTGAGAATGCATACCTTAAGAGACGAATTTTCAAGATCATGCAAAGTTGTTTCCTCAACAACCTAGGCTGCTTCAATTACAGTCATATTCTCAGTTCTTAATGATTTATCACTATTTACAATATCATCATGGCTCTTTTTCATTTCTGAAATTGATTCATCGTCAACTGAGACTGAAAGCATGTTGCTAATTTCATTTTCAGCTCGATGAGCTTCATCCAAAGTAACACTTTTATCAATGACATCCTCCAAAACATTAGTACTGTATATATTAGATATCATATGTGGATTAGAAAGTGAAACCCTTAGACCTTCTCTGAAGGCATCTTCTCTTTCATATTCAATCATCTCCCACTTTCCATGATAATTTGAACCATCAGGGTTTTCAACAAATTCCAGTTGAATGTAATGACCATCATCTTCGTTTTGCTCAAAATACTCCTGGGATCTATCAAATTGAACGGAATGGCCATCTTCGTTTTGCTTAAAATCCTCTTGGGAGCTTTGATCAAATTGAACATAATGGCCATCTTCATTTGACTCAAAATCCTCCAGGTTTTCGATTCTCTCCGAGCCATCATTTTCACTAGTTGTTCGATCTGATCCTTCATGACCCGCAGATGAAAGGATACCAAAAAGACCCTTCTTCTTGAAATATGCTTCAAAGTATGCTTTCTTCTCAATTACTGAACCTGGTTTGGAACATTTCTCAACCTCCTCGAAGTACCTATTGTGAGAGAATGAAGACCTCCTTTCCCAAGATAGAAGCTCATTTTCAAGTCTCCCAAATGAGATAGAGCTAGAATGTATAGAATCTGCCTGCATATTTAGCAAGGAAGAAGCAGAACACCAGCAGTCAGAAATATATATTCAAACCAGTCAATTCTCATGGTACTGTGTTATATATATATATATATATATATATATATTGAGGGGAGTGGGGTATAGTAGCAGTATCCAACAGCAGGTATACTGGTATATCATGAAGGGTAGATGAATAGTGCAGCAAAATGCAGTGGTCAGGGGAAAATGTGAAATCATAAATAACGCAACATGATATAAAAGTGGCTGCAATTGCACCTTTTCCCACAACTCTGCCATTCTCCTTCTACAGACGTTTTTAGATTGTATTGTATATTGCATTTTACAATAAATCACACAAATAAATGTGTTTGTATGAGATACAAATAGTAAAATATATAAAGAATAAAAGCTATGCAAAATAAAATAAGCCTCGTGAAAGTAAATCAGTATATTAAACCAAAAGGGACATAAAATAGGAATATCGTTATACCATCCAACTCCTGTCAACTTTATTTACGTTGTTGCTCTATCTGTTAAATTAGTATAGGAGGTGACAGTTCAGATCAGTAGCACTATTTATCTGACTGTGACACAATAACGGAAAAATATATAAATAAATCTTCCAGCAACCCATATGAATATCATTATTATTCATTTTCTAGATAAACTCTGTAATTGGTTGAAAGTTATTGCTGAATATTGCTATCATACACTAAACCAAACGAAAGGGAAGAAACCATGATGGATAATTTTTTTTTGGTAATACAAGTAATAGTCATAAATAGATCTTTATTAATATCAACAACTGGGAGAAAACGATAACCTGGAAGTTAATGCTAAATGATTCGTCAACCTCCCCAGCCATAATTCTCCTTGAATAAATCACCAGCCAGAAGCAAAATGACAAAATCAACAACTGGACCATATAATCATCTTTACCCTAAAAAAAGAAACCAGAAAGACAACCTTATTACTGAAAGAACCATATCCAAACAATCAAAAAGACACATATAAAGAAAGTAAGAAACTCACATTTTAAAACCACAAATTGTATCTAAAAATTAAAATCATACAAAGAACAGAAACCCATTTAAGAAAAAGAGAAGAAGAATATGAGAATCAAGTATAGGGAATGACAACCTTGAATACCCAGAAAACAGCAGCATAAGATGCACCAACCTCTAGGAATTCCAACAGTTACCTAATTTCGAACTCTGCAAATGAAACAGTATGTGAATCTAGTAATACCCAGAAAGCGGGTAAGGAACCAGGAAACACATGGAAGCACAAAGCCCAAAAATGCTTCCAATTTGCTTTTAGAATTCAGATTCTTAGTTTGGCTCCCAAGTAGTTTCACACTTCAGGTGTTACTTTAAAGTGTACCATTAAATCTTAAATCTAATTCAGATGCTTAAAAGGGACTACAATATCAGCCATTATATCATGTAATGGTTATCTTCTTTGCTTAGGCACAGAAAAACGCTGTGTCACGCCGATGCCAATGCTACCTATAACGAATCATTAACGCACCGTCCAGCTAGAAGGGTGTCACTTTGTCATCCTCAGATATTCTTCTTGAAGGAAAGCAGAGCCGCCGGAAACTGACGGCATTCCCGTGGCAGTGTGTACCCACGTGTTGGCTTTGTTGCTATCGTTGACTCCCTGCTATGACCGTTCGTTATTATCATCATCATTGTCTCCTCGCTTATCATGAAGGGAATTGAAATGCGGGACCTAACTTATAAGGGAGATTTTATTTATTACTCCCTCCATTTCAAATTATCTTTCGTTTAAGGTAATGGCACAAGAATTAAGGAAGTTATTAAATATCCTCAATTCTAGCAAAAACTAGTTATACTTGACTAAATTACCCTTATTAAAATCAATTTAAACTCTTGTTATTACTCTATTGAAGATAACAATAAATAAGGGTAATGTTGGAAAACTAACAATTAATACTTCATTGAAAATGTAAAACGACAGATAATTTGAAACGAGGGAATATTATTGAAAGACTTTTTTTAACACCTATAATATAGCATTATCTTATTAGATAAAAAATATATTTTTAATTATTGATAATATTATCATGTAAGTAGAGTATTAGTACATTATGAATATTGAAAAAATTATCATGTTATTAACTTATTATTGTTGCTATTGTTATTTATTTGTAAAATAATTTAAAATTTTGGTATCTTATAAATTTTTGATTTTTAGGATGAAGGAAGGGAGAGAAAGGAATGTAAAACAAAGGATTCATTTTCAAGTTTTATATATTAAAACTGTGAAAAAAATTTCAATCTTAAAAATGGTTTACTTGCTAAATATTACAAGTAAGGCGGAGTTCCTATGCACATAGGGGCTGTTCGTTTCTCCTTTAAGGAGAAATGAGAAGTTAAAAATTTGAAAATAATGACTTCTGTAATTTTTTGAG